>JAOEHY010023611.1:2279-16385 GCA_025447955.1 Psilopsiagon aurifrons | reverse complement strand
GCATGCACACTGAGCACTTATGTTGTGTCTCAGGCCAATTAAATATTTGCAGAAGGTTGCATATCCTAGACAAACATGAAAAAAAATTTGATAAGTTTACATTCATCCTATTTCAAAACACACACAATTAGTTTAATTTACACTATACAGTATCTGTTAAATAGGAACATTACAGAGTTTCAAAAAGAATCACAGAATATATACAAACTGAATATTGAAATGGTATGATTTTCCTTCCCTTCTTTACAGGGTCTTTTCTTTTGTTAACGGTTGCTACATCTGGTTTTGGACACAGAGTGTTTATGTACCTATGCAGCACATTTCTGGAGGAGCAATAATAACAATAATCATAAAACGGGCTTTAGAACAAAACTAACATCAATTCTCCTTACTGCTCATTTAAAATAAATTACCTTTGTTGGGGTTCTTTTTGTTGCTGTTTTTTTTATAAATTGCATTATATTACATGTAAGCAAGGACGATGGTATTTTAAAATATCTGAGCAACAGTTCTGCTGCATCACTGGTTTCTGATCCAACCTTTGGTTTTAAAGCCAACCCAGTTTTACATGGCAGTGTAAGTAGCCAAAACACCTTATACGGCAGTACAGGTAGTCGAAATGCTTAACCCGAGAGCATTTCCATGTCTTCATGACAGAGCTAAGGTCTGTGCTGACTTCCATGCTGCTCAAGTGCCTGACATGGCAACACCCAAAGCACTGATGAAATAAGGCCACTTCCTTCCAGCTCTCCCTGGTTACAAAAATCGGGTAAGGTCCTTATTTCTCAACAGTTGCAGCCATCTGAACAGCCAGAAGAACTGACTACTACAGACGGTTCCCAGACACAGTCCCAACGCGTGATCTTCGACCCTGCAGCACCACGTTGTTGGGCTCAGTCCTCCGTGTCGGGCTGCACCCCCAGCATTGCGTGCAGCTCCTCTGCTGTGTACCCCAGCAGGTTCTGCAGGTCACACACGAAGCGATACACGTAGCGTTTCCCTGAAGTCTTGTGGATGATGTTCTTGTCATAATAGTAGCGTAGGCCTCTGCTGAGCTTCTCATAGTTCATTTTTGGCTTGTTTTTCCTCCTTCCCCACCTCCGTGCCACCTGGCAGTCCAAAAAGAAAGCAAAATGCAAAGGGTTGATTCAAGTCATGTTCTTCTAGTCGGTGGCTGATAAACAGTTACTAAAGCCCTTTTTCAGTCACGGCATTTTATTTGCTTTGGATATCCCAAACTCAGGTAAGAGAAGAGTTGGTGACTGAAACCACAACTGAACATACCCTAGGAAATTATCAGTAGCAGCTTCAGGTGAAAGTGGCTGATATCAGTGAAAAGGATAGATATTGATAACAGATAGGTCAAAATGTGTTTACGGATATCAAGTTTACAGGAAATATAGTCTCCTCTCCCCCAAGAGGACACCATTTAACTGTTAATTTGCCATTCAGCAGCATGGAACAGGTCTTTAACTGGAAGCTGAATGAGATGAAGTTACTTGGGGTCAATGATTTCTGCCTTTTCTCTTTTTTTTCTTTTTTTCAATAAAGCCTTTGTATCACATCTCTTGATACCGTTACCAGCAGGGAAGTTATTATATCAGAAAATGAAAATGCATTCCGTTTATTTTTAATGACTAAAGCTCAAAGTTCCCAAAATATTTCAAAAGCGGGATTACTGTGTATCTAAAAGAACACTGATAGGCAGAAGGCATTTTCCCCATGCCTTTGTGCAATCCAAGGCATTGTTGATTCAACTACATCCAGTAAACTACAGTATACCACTGTCTGAAGAATGAACTTGGTATACTAACTTTAAATTTCAAGCTATAAAACATGCTCTCCTAACTACAACCAAATGCTAATATCCTTGGGTGGGAGGAGAGGGGGAAAACATTCCACAGCAATCCTGACTGTACAATAAAGCATTTGCAGATGAGATTTCAGTGACTGTCTGATCGTGTAAACGCTTTATATTCAAGACTAGGCCCACAGATGGTGGATCAGACCTTAAGTGTTTGTGTTCACCACAGCTAGCCACGTACCTCATCTGGGTCAGCAAGTTTAAATTCCCATCCATCTCCTGTCCAACTAATGAATGACTGACATGACTTGTCAGTCAGTAGCTCCAGAAGGAATTGCCATAGCTGTATAGGTCCACTGCCTATTGAGAAAGAGAAGGTGGGGAAAAGCCACAATTAACACTTTTGCAAGCTCTTACCACAACCAATGTATGTAACCATACTCATATCTCAGGATATGATCTTGTAATTACTCTGATTTTATTATTTTTTTTTTAGCATAAAAAAAAAAAACTTGCAGTTTTTTCTCTGTAACACAAATCTGCTCCTATACATGTTAAAATGAAAAGTCTGCTTTTTCACGGAAATACAGGATTTGACACAAGGTATGGCTTTCCCTTTCATACGGATTCCTAGGCCTCACTCCCACCTCCCATCGGCTGCATTCAAAGTTCCAGGGCTTGTCCTGCAGTCCTTGGCTTGGCAAATGCTCTAAAGCAAAACCAGATTTCAGCAAGGACTGTAGGAACAAGTTCTTAACAGGCAAGCCAACACCTGCAGAAACTCCCAAGTACGGCAGGTTTTTTTTTCAACTTTCCCTCTTTTTCAAACAGATCAAAAAAGCGCATTTGAATTTTAAGTGTTCTGGCACACTTGCTTGTCCTTGCTTTATATGGACAGATCTATGAGACCTCCTTTAGTAACATTTAAGACTGAAGCTCCTAGAGTAGTGGTCTCTTGACTACATCGCAAGGCATACCTTACAACTACATAAATATCAACAAAGTACGTATTTATAGAGAATATTGATGTTACATAAGAATAGGAGTGACCATTTTGCTTCACTACTTACCAGTAAAGCCAGCTAGGATTGCTGCTGGTATAACTGGTTTCCCTTGCTCTACAGGATCACTTCGTTCTTGAATATAGTCTTTGAAAGACATTGTAGGTTTGCTCAGACACAAGGACTGGCTACAGTCATCTTCAAAACTCTCATAGGAAGGCACACGCTGTAAATCCACTAAAGACGACTGGCTGTTCCAGGATTGCAGCATTGAATCTGAGCTTTCATAACTTTCTGCACCACTGTCACTAGATTCATGCTCTCTAAGCTTACCTTTATGAAACAAACAAACAAAAAAGTGTTGGGTTTGGTTAGGGTTTTTTTATCCTACTCAATCTAGCTTGCATATATCAATTATGGAAAGGAGGAAAAGCCATACAGAATATGGCCTCAGACCCACAGTTATGCAGATGACAACTCACCAGAATTATCCATCAGCAAGTTCAGATTGCTTCTTGGGAAATCTTGATTTACCGCACAGTAGTTGACACCAACAGCATCTGCTTGGGTTTTAGGGAACAGTGAAAACTCCTGCTCTGGATTAAGGAGATTCGGTCCTGTGGAAGTCTGACAGACATCAGACAGGAGACTAGGTTTGGGATAACTGAGGGCTTTAGGGTATCCAGGCATTTGCATACCATAGGAGTTCTGATCTATATTTACAGCTGAAAAAAAGAAATAAAAGAATTAATTACATTATTTGCCCTGCAGATCCTTAAACAGACTAATGCACCTCCTGCACCTCACTACAGCTGCGCCACAAATAAGTAATTTACCCATTATTATCTAAGAGAAAGATAGGTACTACAGATCTACTGAAGTCAATATGAAGATCCCCATCTAATGGGCTCCAAATCGGATTCTGTAAATCTCCCTCTGTAACTTGCTGACCACAAATATGTCTATTGTTTGTTCTTCAAGGAAACTACAAGGCTACAGAAGAAGCTTAAAGGGTTTTGAGTAAGGCCATCACCATTAAGTGGTGTAGTAAGGTTGAGCTGGAGATTGACTACGGTAGAATGAAATACAACACTAATCAAAGGGAGCTAGCACTGCGTCACACACTATTTGAAAAGGTCTATTTCACTTACAGAGTCTTCAGAAAAGCCTAAACACAGCTCTTACTGCTTCCCTGTGATGCTAGTTTTCAACTGTGCTTGCTAGAAGTGGGAGCAGTCATTCTGCTCCACAGATGTAGGCTTTGGCATACCAAGAGGAAATTTGATTTTCTCAAAGCCTTTGCTCTTCAAAAGATTTCTGATATGAATTAGGTGACAATTAAGCAATACTAGGAAAAAAGGCTGTAGCAACTGAAGTCAAGCTCTCTCTTCAAGCACAGTGACTATTCTGGTATGCTTTTCTGTTTGGGATCTCTGACACGCTTACAGTAAACAGCGATGTAAAACATCGAATTCCATAAAATACTTACTTAAGGAATTATTATTGACCCAGTGAGGAACTGAGGTGAGATGAGAATTTTCCACATACTGATCCTGTGTCTTCTCTTGGCTGTCTGGGGAGAGAAGAAAGGGAAAAAAAAAAAAACCAAACCAAAACAAACTTTAATTTGGTTTTACAATTTTATAGATCTGACCTGTAGGCCACAAAAAGCTTCCAACTCTCATGAGTATTCTGGGGTCATCATTCATGTAAATTTTACAAACATACTCCACTGCATTCTCTCTCTTGAAGAAAAAAAAAAAAGACCACACCAAAAGACCTAACCAATTTCCAACAGGCTTGAAAATCATCATACCAATTGAATTTTAACATAAAACTTAGAAACAACGTAACTGTAGTGCATTTTAAAGTCCAAGTCCTTAATGTATGCAACTACCGAATGCTACACTCCAAACCCCATGGAATTCACAAAGCACTGCATGTAGAGTTTTAGCAATACCATCAGTGTTCACCTGAGACACCTATAGGTGTCGCTGACTTTTTGATATTAGTTCACTGAATTACCTCAAAACACTAAAGAACAAAACCAAAAACTTGTAATGAAAAATGAATTTTGTGCAGCTCTTGGTTATCTTCTTAAATGGGGTATTACAGTAGTCCTATCCTAATCTCATTTAAATGACTATTCCAAATAAAACCTGACCACAACTGTACGCAGCCTGAACACAGAAAGATTTCTGCAGATATCTGTATGTGCTTTGCATACCAAGAATTTATTAATGGTTAATAAAAGCATTATGAGAACTAAGTTTTAAAGTTCATTTTGAGTCTTCACATGCAATAAAAGCCATTCATAGTGAAACAAGTGTTGAAAGAGTCCCATTTGTGTCTCTATTAGAAGAGCCTTAAAACAAAAGCTTTCTTGATCTATAATTACCTTTTATCATCTGTTCCAGGTGTTCCCACAGAATATCACCCACATAATCAGGTGCCAGTTCCAGGAAACGCTCCTTGCCCAGGTTGCACAAGTCTTGGCCACTCATAAGAAACTGATGGAAGTTCACATTTACCAAGCTAAACTCATTAGTAGCCCATGAAAGCCACTGGCAAACTTGCTGTTCAGTCCACAACCAGGGATCTGCAAGACAAAGTATCGAGCATTTAGAGATAACTCCTGACCTTTGTCAAATAATCTTCATTAGAAGGCAGTGAAAGAACAAAATTGTTTACCCAAGTTACTTCATTTTGAATGAATTCAGAATGAACCTATTCTGAATTTAAAAAAAAAACAAACCCCAAACAACAAAAAACAGTCTTCTATTTTCCTTCTGCATTCACTTGTAATCAGAGATGTCCTCAGCTTACTTGATTCTCTCCTATGCTGCCAAAGCATGAGCTCTTCATGCACCCATTTTTAATACCAGCAAGGCTGGTCTTTCCAAGTCAAGCTGTGCCAGATTCACATAGGATTCATTCTTGTATTTCCTACTGACATCATTCTTTCTCTTTTGAAAGAGCCACTATTCAGCCTCCTCCTTAGCATTAAAAACAAAAAAGCTTATAAATAGAAAACACTTACTATTTGGGATACCCAGGCGACACTGCTCCTTTGTGAAACCACTGAAAGTATCTTTCAAGGCCTGACTCATCACAGCCTTACTGCATGGGGTTAACAGAGGCAATTCACAGTTGTTAGACTCTACAAGAAAGAAAAGAGGTGGAGGGGTAACAAAAAAAAAAAAAGATACATTAACTTTTATACCAGTGAAAGGAGTTTTTGCTGCACTATTTGAAGAATAAGAAAAGGAGTCTGGAAACTACGTATTTTAAACCCAGAAACAAACAGCATAAATGATTTTCTGATATATTCTTTGACTTAATATATCAATGCTAAAACCTCTGTGCTACTAGTTTGATAGAAGCTGCATCACATTAAATTAAAGTTTTGCAGCTTTCCATGATCCTCCTTTACTTAGTACTTGCATAAAGGGCCTTTCTTGCAGGGAAACTTTACTATTACTTTTTCTTTTTAAAGGAAATATAAGACTGCTTATTCCCATTTTGTCATCTATAATTTGGCCTCAGACTTCCTTATAATGCCAGGCAGTCTTCATTTAGTTTGAGAGCTAAGAAACTGGTAGTGAGGTTGCGAAGAACCAGCTTGCACTATTTATTCCAGTGGAATAGAAAGAAAGCAGTGTTTCAGATTAGGAAGCCTTTTACTGATACTTTGCGATCAGGACCATTAAGCTAAGGGGTAATTTGAAGACAACTTCAGCAATTCACAACTGCATCCCTGAACATTTGAGAGCCTGAGAACTCATGCACAGGTTGCGCTTGGAGGAGCTCTGCTGCATTAGAGGCATGTAATAGTGGCAGAGTATAAAAAGGTGATGAACTTGGCAGACTTCAAGTCGATTCATGAAGCTGTGCAGCTCCTCTCATTCTCCTAGACTGTCTACAGGCTCCACTTGACCCAGCAAGTGGAGCTCATTACCAGCCCGTGGTTAACTTCTATTTTTACCACACCCATGCTCAATATCTGCTGGGACTTGCTCTGCTGACCAGAGCAGGTGACTGATTAGAATCACATTAGAACAAAGGACTGCTTTTCAGAGGCTTGAGGGTTGGGTGTTTTTCCTTCCCCGAGGGGAGATAAAGGCAGCACAGGGTAAAATGTCTACATTTCAGATAAACCCTCCTGTTTTGTCTGGGATTTTAAGCAAGGTTTTGTAGAGAACTCTTGGTAGATTTGTCCTACACACAGACAAAATAAAAAAGAAAGGATCTGTAAACATCCCCACCCCTGGCTTTTAATGTATGGAGTAAAACATACTGGGATTTACCACCACAGTTTTCAAGAAAGGAGCCTGCAGAATACTTGCATTTTGATTATGGTTGAGATGTTGCAAGCTTAAATATACATAAAATTATTTATTTTTAAAGTTCTCTTAGTTCTGTTTTAATACCTACCAAGGCCTCTTCTGTGGACAGTCAATTAGGCTGCTGAACCCCAGTTCCCATTCCTTTTCAGTACAGAGAATAGCAACTATCTAGAGAGCAACTCCCACAGGTAAAATCAAGCATGTACACAGAAGTCTGTGTACTAAACCACTTCTTTTTATGCTCTTACAGACTTCTGATCTACTGACTGGACTAAGGAACAAAGTGAAGAGTTACCGTAAGAAGTAGAATCAAATCCTGTTGGCACTTCCTGAAGAGTCTGATCTTCATTTAGTGACAAAAAGTATCCAGCAAAAAGAGAGTTTGAGCTATCAAAGGTGTCAAATGCTGGTTGGCGCTGAAAAGCAACACAATAAATAAAAATATAAACAATATGAGCATTTTGCTAGAGCACCATCAACTTCACTGCCAGAAAGTGGCTGGGTTAGGTTTCCTAGATTTGGACATTATGTACAACTACTACTTTCCATCAGCTAACTTGTGCCTTTGAAAAATAAACACGATGATAGCATAGCTTCTTGTACATTAATACAAAACACTTAATGTTCAGACCACAGTGCTAGGTGGGTGGCATGTTCTGCAGGTTGCCGTAAAGCCAAGTAAGGATATTCTTAGTTTTCCTGCAATTGAGGCTTTTAACAATAGGGAATGCACATGTGTGTGTACAGCTATTTATTTCTTTATTTCCAGGTATACTTTAAAGAAATCCTTATTTCTTTAACCCTTGAAATTGACTATCCACTTGATGAATACTTGATGGCAGAGGTAGGATCAATAAATTATGGAAAAACAACTGCCAGTGCAAGACCTTGAGTAGATTTATTCTGGTTTGGTTTTTGGGTTGGGTTTTTTTTGGTGTTTCTTTTTTTTTTAAAAAAAATAAAGGAAAAATTTCATCTGAAGCCATACAGTCAGCTTTACCGGACCTGTGGACAGTCCTTTGCTGGGACTTTTATACTTTTGAGTTACTGCATTTGTCAGCCACCACATTCTGCAGCCTTTCAAGTGCTCAGTGAAACACTGCTAGTTTCATTATAAACAAAGGGATGAACAGGACTGATAAAAACGTTCCAGGTAAAGCGGTTTCTACTAATACGTTGGCAACATTCAATAAATAGTTATATTTTGAAAACCTAATATCTTTCAAACTTGACTTGTGTCAATTTGTATGCTAGAAATACTAGCACTTTTACTAGAACCCCCCCCAGCCACATTAGTCTTCAGGGGACAGAGGGAATGTTAACAGAGGAAGAAATAAATTTAAAAACAACTTATGCAACTTTCCTGTTTGTCACAAGGAAACTGTATCTTTAGCATCTAGAGGCATGGATAGATAAAAGTTGCCACTGAGATTTGTAAAAGCACCCAAGGATAGAGTATTGTTCTTGAAAGCTACAGTTTGTTCATAGCAGCTACTGCAGTTCAGGGTGCTGGAGACAAAGGCAACTTGCAAATGCTTATTTGTTTAGCCATCCACTGCTCCGCCAGCTTACACCACAGCAGAAGATTTAGATGAGGACAAGGCAAAGATTTTTCAGGTCAGTATTCATTTACGATGCACAAGCAACCTGAGCTATGTTACTGGAACAACAAATTAGTATTAACATTTCCTCACATTCCCTACCTTTCCTTTTTATCTCACCACAAAATTTCAAGTGGCTTGGAGTCTTTTTCAGCAGGTGCCTTTTATGTGCCATGCGTCATCCCCCTCCCCAATCTCCCCAAGTTAAATTATCTCTAGCAAGAAATAAGGAACCATATTTGTAATGGGTTTTTTTTTATAACAGGCTGCAATACATCCTAGTACACGCATTATGAAAGCGCGTGCTCCTCAGAAGAAAAAGTAAACAGTACCATGCCTCGGTTAACTGTGTTCAGAAATCTTCACTGAGCACTCAGTGAGTGAGACAAATTGTGTACAGTTGGTACCCCCGCAAGTAGAGTCAAAGCCAACCCACAAAAGGCTCACATCTAAATGAAACATGTTAATAACAATTGCCAAACCTCCTAGTAAAAGATTCTTTATACATTACTAGATAAAAGCACTGACTCATCACTAGTACCTAGAAGAAAGGGCAAGTTCTTTCAACACCATCTGGAAACTCCTGCGTTTTGTGTAAATAGCTGACCCCTATCCTGAGTCACTGGAAAAAATGCTGTGGCATGTGAATGAGTAAAATCCATACTGTGCTAGCTTCATATTTCAAAAAGGAGAAAATTAATGTTTAAGCAGGTTCTTAGTTTAATACTAGAAAAGGGGAAAACCCAATACACAATAAATTCTACTTGCCCTGCAACCATACTATCTGGCTTTTCAACATATGTAAGAGCCATTATTACAGAACAAAATAAAAAGAAACGCGAAACTACAAAGCAGTAGAATACAGGACTCTACATCGACTTCATTATATGACAACTGAATACTAAACTGCTTAGAACAACTACTGTGTTAAAAGAGCACACAGCTGTTAAGCTGGGGATCTCTTACGAATTTTGCTGTTGTTGAGAACGGGAGCATAAGCTAAGAGGGGACGTAAAGCATCAGAGAAGTTAGCACACTAGTCTCACTAACTCATTCTTCAAAACATGGACATTCCTCAAAGTTAATCAGAGTGGAAAGTGTCTTCCTAATTTTTATTTGGTTTACATTAATCAAGGCCATGTAAAAAAATTGATACTGGGATTTAAAATCACAACTTGTATGAATGGGAAGAAAGGAAGCCCTTAAAGACCTGAGTCTTTATGGTCTGCTTCTCATTAGTCCTCAGCTATAAGTTCCTTTCAAAACAAGGCAACAGACACAATCTGTTGAAAGATAAAATATATTTAGTAACTATCTTTGTTTTCTTACAATGTATTAGAATTCCATTTCACACAGTTGCATACAGTAAGTGAATAACCTACTTTTTTTTTCTTCAGTGAAATGAATCGGATCTAACCAGTCATATCAGGAGATGCCTTTGCCACTTTCATCAAGTTAGATACGTAAAGACTATCCCTACTGCCAGTCCTGTAACCTTTATTTAGGCAAAAGTGCTGTCCCAACTCCAATGAATTTCTTTATGTACCTCTCTTTTCAAATTCCTTGGATTTGGGGGATGGAAGGAGGAAATCTCCTTGGGGGAGAGGGTAGGGGGTGAAAGACTTACATCTTCCTATTTCAGTCCTGCTTTTCGCTTTTCTACTGGAAGTGGGAATACTCTATAAGACTGAAGCTTACAAGGAAGCAAATAAAACTGGAACATCTGTGTTCATGGTTATACAATTCCTGTGCTGGTATTAATAAGAACACAATAAATACATTAGCTGTGAGATGCCCCAGTTGGCTTTAGAAGACGACAGCTCAAGAGTACTCACCTTCAGCATTCCTCTGTACATGTTAGACACAGGAGCTACTTGATCCATGTTCCTGATCCCAAAATCACTCATCTGAAAAAAATCAGAAAGGTCACATGAAAAATCTTGCTACCTAGGAAGCAAATGTATTAACAGATGTATCTAACTGCTTCAGTACAGACTACAGAACAGCTCTTGGAATGAGATCTAGGGAAACTTCCCTTCTCATTGCTCACAGGGCACAATTCCCATCTTGCTTACGCAGCTTTTTAACTGGAAAACCTTTCACAGGCATTACTGGTGTTAAAGTCCTATGAAATGAGCAAACAAGAGGACAGTTAGCCTCTGATACCCAGTGTGAGGGCTTTTAGTACCTTATTCTGTTAGTCTGAAAAGCCTACAGAAGTTCTTTATCCATCAAGAATCTATTGCTCTATTTTCCAACTTTCACCCATTATCTTAGCCATTCTGTTTTGCTCTATTTTTGTTTACCGCATTCCTGCTCACACACCATGATTCACTTTGGACTTAAGCTGTCAAATTAAGGAAGAAGAGACAGAGTGCTCACTGTGATACACCTTCATGTACTAACCCTTTCACCCTTTTATGAATAATCACTGAAGCCAATACCCACTATTAGCAATCTCCTTCCTTTACTAGGCAAAGCATCTCCCAACCATGTTATCTTGCACATTTTGTAAACATGGGATTAGCATATTTATAAAGCTTTAGAGGACTTAAGTTTTAATTGAAGAGGTCTTATTCAGTAAAATACCCTTTTTAAAGTACTGATAATGGCACCACCATTAATATGTTCATGTTACTGAAGTCAAAGCTATACTGGATTGCCTGTATTACCAAGAACAACGTTGTGTGAAGGCTGTTATAACTTGTTATCCCATATATCACTTAAGGAAAAGTGATAAGATTCATATCCTTTTACTGGCCTATGGGAGAGATCAAACATAAGGAATAAAGCCAGTTTTATAGCCAGTGTTCAGATTTATCATGATGCTGTAACTCAGGTGTTGGTGAATGATACCTTATCAAACCACACTGCGGCAAGTTGTCTCAACAATTTTTCCTTCTCCTTTTTCACACCACTGGCCTAAATTACCTTGCTCCACAGAAACTGCCTGAAAACGTGTGCTTGTATTTACGCAGTCACATAGGACACCAGCAATGTTTCCACAAAACTGTGATCACTTATTACGAACAAGTTCTCCCAGCCATGTTAACACTTCTCCCAGCCATGTTAACACAAGCAGAAATAGAAATACAATCTTAAACTCAGAAAAAGACAGCAAATCAGGAGTTTAACAAAATAAGCTCAGCTTAAAGTGACAGCACATTCAAAAGCTGTCCATATAAATGAAGAGGAAAATAAACACATACAACAGCCAAAGACAAGGAAACCTGTTATCTTCTTACATAGTTGATCACTTGGAAAAAAAAAATCAAGAAAGGCCCATTTCAACTTCACGGTTATCAATGTATGTGGCTCATCATCAAAATAAAGTATCAACTGACTATGAAAGGAACATTCGACTTAAACCTTATTAATGCTACCCCAAAAGTACAGTCTGCTGTAAGCTGTTTTTTGCCTCAAATAGCATGTACAAATATTTGATCTAAATTACACATCTCATTGAGCAGCAAAGAATTTTACACAGCATGAGTCTCACTCAGCAAGCATCCTAATCTTTTCATTAAATTTGCCACAGTTTAAACAACTGTTTATCCTTGCATTTGGCTGGGCTTTAAAAAAAAAGTATACGGCAATTTCTAACACCCTTTGCTTTGCCTTCAAAATCTGCTCTGATGTCTAGGGATAACTAGCTGTAAGCATTACCAATCAGAAGGTATTTGTGAAAACATTATATGTGTTTTCAGTGATTTTTAGAGCTGATTCCCAGTGAGGGCTACAAATAAGATTTCTGACACTTTCATGTGCAATCCTAGCCTCTAAACAAATCCTGTTAGGGACTTCCCCACTGCTCAGAAGGGCTAGAATTCTCTCCTTCCTGGATGTTTCTGTTTCTTTGGAAGTGTTTTAGGGTCCTAAGACAAAAGGTTCACACAAATTCTTCATTACATGACACTGCTCATTAACCCAAGGCACCGTTTCTCTACGGTAGGCTGATTGTCCGTTCTGTGGCCTTGCCTGGGCATGACACAGCTTATGAAAAACTAGACACCAAGCTCCAGTCTAGTAACACATGAAGATCTTTAGTATGTTCTGTAACACTCCGTTTTTCTTCCTGCAAACAAATCCCTCATGTTTTTATACATTTCTATAGCCCTTACTCATCATACATCAGCTCTCTCCCCATCTGCAGGATGAGCTTCCAGTCCCGAGATCTGAAACCCTTACAGAGTACTGCAAGATGACTGGAACTGAAATGTCAATATGCCTTTTTGTGACACAAAGGATTAAAGCCGGCTTTCTGCTGGACTTCAAAAGCTGCTGTTTCAGTTCAGAAGAGACACCAGGGCAGTGACTGGGCCTCACTTCCAACTCCTCCACTAATGCTGATGACTGCTACTTGCCAGCTATAATTGGTTTAACTGGCAGGACACCTTCTCCAACACCCCCGCATAGCTGAGTGGGTGAACCAGAACAGGGTCAACAGGATCAGGCACTTATTAACTAATACTCCTGAATTCCGATCAACTTCTTTTCAGCAATAGCCAGGTGCTTGCCCACAGCTGGATTCAGCTGGGAACCATCCCCATGGAGAGCTAAACCACACTAATGCCCACAACGCATCTCCACCGGGTTTGGCTGGGTTTGTTTTTTTTTTTGTTTGCTTGGTTTGCTTTTTTTTTGTCCCTTGAGGGAGGTGTCTCTTGGTGTTTTGCTTTTAAACGGCAATTTTATTTTAGCCAAACCACCTTGGTACCAATAGGTTAAGACACAACCGCGCTGCTCCTCCGTGCAGCTCTCGGGCTCCCCGAGCAGGGATGAGCGAGATAGCCGGTATGACTTCTCGCACATATGACACACTCACCCACATAAAAGTTAGA
This sequence comes from Psilopsiagon aurifrons, assembly GCA_025447955.1. Classification (NCBI taxonomy): domain Eukaryota; kingdom Metazoa; phylum Chordata; class Aves; order Psittaciformes; family Psittacidae; genus Psilopsiagon; species Psilopsiagon aurifrons. The sequence goes on along the minus strand of JAOEHY010023611.1, from coordinate 2,792 downwards.
TGGGCAAATCATTCAGCTCAGCGTTTTTTTTTGAAGTCCCTTTAAAGTACTAACCAAATCCAGAGTGCGCGCTGCCATTAACCCTTCCCTGCCGGCCGCGCAGCCGCCTCACCACGGCACCTCAGCATCCCACTCCACCGCCGCTCCGGACGCGGCCCGCCAGCCTCCGGGTTAACCTCCCGGGCTGCTCCCCAAACTCTCTTCGCCCGCCGGCTCTGCCCGCCCCCCGGAGGAGGTCGCGCAGGGGGCCCGGCCGCGTTCCTCATGATGGGAGTCGAGGGCCGTGCCCGGCTCCCCCGGGCGGCCACCAAGATCCCCGGTGGCGGAGCTCCCTTTCTGTCTTCCCCACCTCACCTGGCTCTCGGCGCTCGCCTGCTCCTCGGCGTCTCTCTGCGGCGGCACCGGCACCGTACAAGAGTCCAGAAAGAGAGGCGCCGCTGCCTCTCCAGGAGCCAAAATACCCTCGATGCGGCGGAGCCGGCCACCAACAACAGCGGCGGCGGCGGGTTGACC
>JAOEHY010023610.1:0-54637 GCA_025447955.1 Psilopsiagon aurifrons | reverse complement strand
CCAGGAGCAGAGGGAAGAAAAAGGGGGAAGTGAGTGAACAAACTGCGTGGCTGATTTATGGCTTAAACCACGACAGAGGCCTTAATTTACCTACCTGTTATTTCAAAAGTGATCGATAGCAGAGGTGCAGCACTAGCCTTCGACTTGGTCTGTGACTGACTTTCTGAAATAACAGGGAAACGCCACTGTGAGTATATGAGAATGGAGGTCTTCAAAGCAGCCTTACCAAGACAGCATTCACTACAACCAACAGCAAACTACACTGAATGAAGGCGTTTCCCCACAGCTAAAACTGGTAGGCGTCTCCCCTGGCTTTTTCCCGTCCTCAAATTACTCATAGTTTCCAAATGATATTGGTTTTAGAGGCACTGATTTGCTCGTTCCTAGGAGGCCCTTGAGAGCAGCTCTTACCCATAGCAAATCCAGGATGGGAGAGGAAAGAGGAAAGACGTGGGGAGAGGCAGCTTTTCTGAAGATCTGTCCCCTAATATAGAAACACCCCAGAGCTCCTTTTTAAACTACGACCCACTTCACCCCTACTTTGAGCTCTTGAAATCGTTCTCATGTTTATGCATTCAATGACTAGTTATATTTTAATCAGCTTTCCAGGGCCTGCACAGATTACCTCCTGATGGGTTCCGTGTATTCCTGTCACAGTCTGATAAGAGCAGATTTCACACCCGCCTAAGCTGGCGAGACTTCACAGCCTACCAAAATCCTAATCATCATTCTGAACAGTAAGCTGCCACTGATTTTATTGTTACATCTCCTTAGCTGGAAGGCTTTACTCCTTTACTTCTTCACTGGGGCATCTAAACTTTGTTCAGCAGAGGAGATTTACTAAAACCCCTCGGGCAGCTGACTTGCATTATATGAAGAGGCTTGAAAGCTGCTTCTTTAATAAATACAGATGTGGGGCCCATGAGCACACAAGTCACACTCTACTGATCCAAAGTCACACTGAAATGGATGTTGGCATTAATATTTCCCACAAACTCTTCCTCTATGACAAGTTTGAGAGTATCCTTAACCTACAGCAGAAAACTCAGTAGCCTGCAGTCTGGTCAGCTCTGCTCTAAATGTTGTGTCACATGACTTGCATAATGATTACACTTTTCCTGAAGTATGTGGCTGTATTTTAGGCTGCATATTAATAATAATGTGTGCTTGTATGAAACAGCTACTGAAGATAAAATTTGATAATGCAAGCTAAATGCATTTACTAATTTGTAAACCTCCAGGGCTGCATTAATATGCAGAAGTAAACATTACATAAAATACTCAAGTGTTATTCTTAAGTTCCTATATTACCAAATGAATTAAAGATTTCATCCTCTAAGCTATTCTTTCTTTGCTTAAATTGCTGTACCAGCTGTAACAGTGACAGACAATAATCCCTCCTCTCTTTCAGGTAGGGAAAAAACACCATGAAATTATACTGTCTTGAAGTCCCGTAAGCAACTTATAAACTTGACTGAATCAAAAAAAAGAAGAAAATAAATAATAATTAATTATTAGTAGTAGTAATAATAATAAAAATTAATCCCCAAGAGTTAAATCTGGTCATAATTTTGCATATTTCTATATTGAACTTATATGACAGAATTGACATATTCCATCTGCACATCAAACCACACAAGTTCATCACCCAGCTTAAGGACACACAGGAAATTTACAGTAGAGGAAGAAACAGAATCTAGGATTTCCAACCCACCTTCTCATGCTCTTTCTTATTGAGACATGTCCTTCACATAAGGCAATAGATATTAAGAAATAGCAATTTTTAGCTAAGAATCAATATTTGCAGCACAGAGAATAAAATCTCTGCTACTGAAATTAAGCATTTTCATCTGAACAAGAAAATAACAGAAACCTGCAAGGTAAAACGGCACTGACGATCGAAGACAATGGCTGTCAAGGACCTCTGTAATGCTGAAGTGCCCTGATTTCACACTAATGCAAATGCAAGTGAATCAAAATTACCTTCTTTTTCCTTGAGGGTATTTAAATAGGAGAGGAGATTTTCATTAGCTTGCACGCAGTACACTTCCCGCGTTTGAATGCCACCTCCGCACAGCGCTGTCTGATTTCCTCGCCTCTTGTCCTGCTGGCTAAGGAGAGGATCCACACGGCATTCTGTCCACTCCGTGGTGCGCCAACCATACCTGGATCAAAATCAGTTAATTTGGTCTTTAGAAATCACGAAACCATTTCATACAGCATTAAGTTATAAAAGCTGAAGCACCCTAACACCTTCATTAATCTCCTAAACAAACCTGAGCCCCAAGATTTCCTGTACAGAGGGACGCATTAAGTCTAATATTTTATGTGGGTTGAAACTTTTCCTCTGTTATTTCACTTTTGAAATCATTACTTTTTAGAAAGATCTTTTCTGTTCAATTCCTGAAACATACAGCACACACAAATATTTTATTGGGAGGAAGAAAAACTTGATATACAGAGACATATATCCATGTTCAGACAAGCTAACTTTCAATATTGTGACTCTCAGCATTTTTTTTAGAGCTAGATAGATTATATGAACCAAAGCCAAAATATCCAAGAAGTGTGCATGCTGAGAAACACAAGAGCCAGAAAAGGAGAGGGGAAAAAAACCCGACAAACACCCTCCCCAAACAACTCCAAAGCTTCTTGTTAGTCTTTGATAAGGTACAAAGAAGTTTCTCCTGAAAATCAAGGTAAAATTATAATTGTATTTTTTATTATTACTTCAGAAAAGCCTTTCAGTAAGTTCCTTTTTCAATATTAAGAGAAAGATGGCTATGCAATACTGAGGCATCCCTGCTGGTACTGATGAATGAGAAGCTGTGAGCTTTCTAATCAGTGAACACGCAGAAAAGATCTGTGACTCCTAGTTAAAACCCAATCAGGATTACAAACTGCAAGAAATGCAACAGAATTCTCCACCCAACAAGTCCTTTCAGGCTAAATCAAGCAAACTGCTTCCTAATGTGGCTGGAGATGGGGAAAGATGACATCCCAACTCTTAAATGAAAAATATGTACCACAGCCTAAGATGCTTAACATCAAATTCCCCAGGCTCTCTTCTCGGTCTGATAAAGAAAAAGCACAGTTGGGACTTAAATTTTGATCTCGATTAGTTGATAAAATTACAGCAATCTCTTGAATCAAAAAGTGCTTGCTGTCATTTCTCCTAAACTTTAAACAAAGTTAATTTATTTACTGCTATTGTTAGCCTCTCCCACTTGCCATTTGGGGCCCAGTCCTGCCTTTGTTAAGCTGAATACAAGTTTCACTAAAACAGTCTGTTTGCTATATAGCTGTTTAACACCTCTTTCCTATGTTCAGTATTTTGTCGTCTGCAAATATACAAGTGCTCCAGAAAGCAGTGATCCTGGTAGAAATGTTATGTAGGGATAAGATCACCAACAAATTAATACAATTAATTTATTATGCTCTTGACTGAGCCTGCATATCCACAAATGTTATTTTTCAAAAGTTAACATTAATGAAAAAGTATGCATTTGTTATTTCTCCTGTATTTAGAGAAGGAAGTGATTTCATTACAATAGCAACTACTTGTAGACTTTAGGCTTTTAAGAAGAGCACTGAATAAGCAAAGGATAAAATAAAATCAAACTTGTTATTTCTTTAACAATTATTTGGTTCATAGTCCATCATAAGCCCTGTGCACTTAACTGAAATTCTTTGTTTCAATATAGGGAGAACTGAAAAAAGCCAACTTACGTAATACAGGGTGCCACACCATCTCCTTGAGAAACACACTCCTCTGTTTCTTCTAGCTGTGGGCATTCACTTTCACTGCCAATAGGGAGTTGTTTAATGGTCCGTGATCTTGTACGATTCCCTTTAGGAGTTGTCATGTCAAAGCAGGTTTTGGAGCAGGGTGTCCATTCTGACCACTCTGACACCTGGCACTCCTTCGTGATCACACAGGACTGGAAGGTAATGGGCAACTTGTCTTGTTTGCAGAAGCTGCAATAAGAGAACATTACAATTTTCAGCACACATATTCACAGTCAGTCATGAACTCCTACAGAAAAGTGATGTCCACTGCAACGTGCAAAGTCAGTAAATATTTGTAAAGTTGTTAAATTTCAGTCCACATATATTTCGTCTCCAAAAGTCAGGCAAAAGTGCTTTTGGTTAAAGTGACTCAAAACCGTTATGTAAGATTTGTTAGAATAAGAAATGACTAGTATTGCCATATCTGTGATCAAAATTACAACAAGTCTTCATATATAACTAGAAATCCAAAGAGGAAATAAATCAATTTTTCACCACTCACCTTTTATTTTTATGTATACTCAATTATTTTTCTTGAAATAAAAGGAAAGTGAAGGATCAATAACAGATATGGCTATACAATGGTGCTGAACAAAACCAAGTGCTCCATGTCTTCTTCTCATTTCCAGACTACAAATTGTTTAAAAATGCAATGTCAAATATATTGAGCATTTTGCCACTGATAATTTGCTTTGTTAACAGCTCTATATTGCTAGTGATGCCTCACGGTCTAAAAGGGGAACATCTCCTCATTCAAATAGAGCCTTCCCTGCTACATTGAATCCATAGCCTTAAATTTCTGATTCTCATGAAGGCCATCATTTAATTTCCATTCTCCATCCGACTGCTTCATTCACATACTATATCAGCTGTCAGCAAGATTTTCTCCCTCTAAGTGCCTCTGCATTTTTAAATGGCATATTGTAACTAGAAACCAAAATTTCTATTTCAAAGCTTGATTCACAATAGGCTGATGGGCAACATAGAATCTAAACTACAATTAAAGTGATCATAACTTCAACTTTTTAATTATAATTACAACATAAATTTATCTATTGTGTCTGGTTTTGAATAAAATTCTCACTTCTGAAGTAAACAGGCAGGAAAAAGATTTACTGGCACTGCAGCTGGCACAATGAAACGTTCTGTTCCATAACAGTCCTATAAAAATCACAACAAAAGCTCATTTTTTTTTCTTTGTAATAGAATACAAAATAATACAGAACAATGAATATTTACAATTTTGTTGCTATACAAAATATTGCCCTGCTCATATATGCAGCAATATGTTGAACTGCTATTAACAATATTTTGTAATACTAGAAGTAGTGATATTTGATGAGGCTAACAGGAGACTCAAGAACACATTTATAACACAAGAGGCAGTGCAATTATATAATTTGCTATCAGAAGATCCTGGTTGTGAAGACAGACAGTGTCAGCAGGTTCACAAAGAGGGCAGATGAATTTGTGGGCAATAGATCTGCATATTGATACTAAAATGACTAGGTAGTCATATACTAGCCACCATCCCTAATACATTGACTTTGGATACTAGAGAAATACAAAGGGAGTGGACTGCAAAAAAGCAGCCAGGCCTCATATGCTTGGTCTTTAAACAGAATCGCCCTTTACCACTGCTGGGCTTGACAGACCATAGGGGATTACTCAGTGGGGGATTTCTTACATCATTATGTGAAAAATAAGGGGGTACAGGAAAAACCCTAACACATGATAGGCAACATTTATTCTGCTTAAAGACAGAACCTATGCCCTGTTTGGGGTGAAAAACACTCAAATCTTCTTAGAACACTGTTCTTTAATAATTGAGTCTTTTCACCTTCATGTTGCCCCATCTGGCACAGGACTGCAGTACTGTCAAACTCAATATAGCACTTTCTGTACCTTTGAAAGAACATATAGACTCATTTATCCCACAAAGACACACATTTTAATGACTGGAAAAAAAGATATATTCCTTATGGATTCTAACATGGGCAGTATTTGCAAATCATTCTGGAGAACAGATGACATATCGTCACCTCCCAAGTTCCTTTCCAAAGTGACTCCTTTGAGAGCAGAAAACACCAACCTCTTCACTCATGTTGTGACTGAGGACAAGTTTAATTATGGACACATATTGCCAGGGAACACAGACAAAACTGCCACCACAAAGTAGCTTCAGTTTGGACTGAAGAGACCAATTAATGATATGTAATACTCCATGGGCTCTGTATGCACTTCAGAACTAATTTGGGAGACATGCTACATGAGAATGACTGATATTCATTCTCAGAAGTTGTTTTACTAAATAAATTAAAAGTCTTTCTAAATGAAGCTACTTTCAACATGCCTCTGTCCCCTAATTGCCACGAACCTTAATCCCTGTCTGTCACTGGCTGCAATTCCCACACAGGTCCATGCAGAAATTGTTGCCTTCCCTGGTAAGGGAAGACACCACAACACAAAGGGGTGCAAGTTCTTTAGGGTGAGTGATACATAAGAGAAAGGAGACCTTCTGCTGCAATTGAGCTCAAAACTAATGAACTTGCCATTAAAAAAAAAAAATATTCTGAGCTAATTAAACTGCAAAAGGATTTTTTATCACAAATTTTCTGAACAAACAGAAAAAAATTGGAAAAAAATTGAGCCCATGTCCTGAAAAAAAAAAAAAAAAAAAGTTCTTCTAAACCCATAATTGAAAATAATCTCTTTAATAGAAAGTTTTCAATCAACTCCATTAAAAATTGAGACCATCCCTGCAAACTAATGATATCTATTAATATTTATTAATTTAAAGATACAGTTACTTACAGACCTTATAGCAGTCTTCCAGTACTTAACGGGGGCCTACAAGAAAGCTAGAGAGGGACTTTTTACAGGGTCTTGTGATAAGGCAAGGGGTAATGGCTTTAAACTGACAGAGGGTAGATTTAGATATGTGAAAGAAATTCCTCACTGTGAGAGTGGTGAGGCACTAGTACACGTTGCCCAGAGAAACTGTGAATGCCCCATCCCCGGCAGTGTTCAAGGCCAGGTTGGATGGGACTTTGAGCAACCTGGTCTGGTGGAAGGTGCCCCTGCCTATGGCAGGGGAGGTGGAACTAGTTGAAACTAGATATCTTTAAGGTCACTTCCAAACCTTACCGTTCTATGATTCTATGATTCCTGAAAGATCAGAATAGATCCAAGGCACTTAGAAGTCAACAAAGTGAACAGGCATTACTGCAGTTTTAGGTAACAAATTTTCATTTCACAGATTTTTTTTTCCAATTGCTATGTATGTAAAAAGACCTCTTGAAGTTTCTTGCTTTTTAGTTCCCTTTTAAACAAGAATGCCATAATACTGAATTTTTTCTCTGGGTCATGACGTAAAATGTTTTTTAAAATTCAGACATAGATGTGTTGACAGGACTTGGATGAAGAATTATTTGGTCAATGGCATAGATTCAGCAGGCTTCCACACCATGCTCATTTTACTGTTTATTAAAAGCTGTTGTTGATATAGCTTATGTAATTAGAACAATCATTTTATCTTTTTTGTTATTAGTTATTTCCATATGCGGGTATGAAGAAGACCCAATAATAACTGCATCATGTTAATAATCCCATTACTTATTTATGATTGCTGACAGAATTAAAGCAATAATGTTAAAGCATGCCTCACTTCCAATATTTACTTATAAAATTAATTTTAAATGAAATATAAACCAATTAAGTTCTTAAGTTCTTGTAACCAGAACATAAATAATACTAGGGAGATAAACAAGAGGCAAAGTGAGTTAATCATTTATTTCTTTGCTTATTAAAACCATGCACCACTTGCAGCATTATGTAAATACTGACAAATACCTGATATTGTTGTAAGTCACCAGCAATCTCTTCACTGTCATACACAGTCATATTATTTTTGTGAGAGGGCAGAGACAATTGCAATTAGCAAAAGAAGTGCCAGACAAGCAAATTAGGAAATTTTAACACACAGTTTTCTTTGAACAAGTTGAAGAAACTAATTGCAAATGGCCAAGAGTTTTCCGACATGTTTTCCAACATAGTTGATTCCATGATTCTGTGTTGCAGACAGCAGATGTGCTGCATTTCAGGTCAAGCAGAGACTAGGAAAGTATCAAATTTAAACTCCCAGTACCACAAATCTCTATAAACAAGACCCAGTTAAAACTCGCCAAATAAGTAAATGACTATGGAAGTACTTCTATCTCTTTGAAGGTAATAAAGTAGCTTTCAGAGCAGATTACAAATCCTTTCCCTCACTACCACCTTTCCCTATCCCAAGTGCACGTACACCTGTTACCTGCAACTAAACCAATCTATACTTAATTTCATGTTGAATCTCTATGTATCCCCCTCTCCCATAAAATTTTTGATACAATGAATCTGATGTTTCAAAGTCCCCTCTCATGTTTCGAAGATATTTTTTCTTTCTTTTTTACACCTGACACCTTTAACATATTTGCAAAAGATTTTGAAACTTTATCTAACCAAGAGAAAGAGAAGTTTCTCACACCTTTCAGTGCAGATTACTATATAAAAACAGATATTCATAATTAAATACACTAATACTGAATTGTATAAAAATTCAGTAATGCTGGAAGATACACATGACACTTAAAAAGTTCAATATATGTACTACATTAGCTGAGAAGATTTGTCACATTTCCTTCAAAAGTCTGATCCTAGAAACTGCATAGATTGATTCCCAATTGAAACTTGGGAATGGCTGACGCAAAATATGTGTGTTACAGATTTGACCTGAAAAAAATAGCTTAACCCAAGCTTAATTTTATGTAAAACACTCTCTACTTTTTGATAGATTTATGCACCTGACTTAGATACACAAAGTTGGATGAATCTTCTCACAAGAGAAAAAGCAAATGGGTAGGTAACAGATCAGAAGATAAAAATAGATACTTAATAGTCATTTCATGATACCACACAATCCACCGGTAGTTCTGCATCAAAATTCTCCATGCTCTGTGTACCTTCAGTAACATTTAAGTATACACTATATTCAAAGTTAGCCATTCAGAAAGTGAGGGGAGTGCACAAATAAGTCCTCATTATCAGTCTCAACAGTTCTATCCAGATAATTACTTGGGAAGCTGAAAGAAAATTATGTTACTTGTGTTAAAATGCTGTTATAAGTCAAGACAGCAGACTGGATACAAGAAGAGGTAGCACAGGGATAACATGTAAAGTCTGCAGGAGCTTTCTCTCAACTATTAAATACACTCAAATAACAGTGCACTGAGTGTCTGTCTTTTGGCAGGGAAGAGGGCATTATACAATATGAAGTAAGGCCATAGTTTGAGAAAGTACTATTTCAGACAATAGACATAATAGTGGGGAACTCAAGCTTAAGGTATATGCACATCTAAGCACAGAGATGACACAGTGGAAAGAGAAGGAAATCTCAAGCAAAATAAAACATCACAGAAGATGAATGATCCCTGTTGTTACTACGTCAACATCAAACCTATTCCTCAACCTCAAAAACTTAGATTAGATAAACGAAATAAAGAAAAAGGCAGTGATGGTTCAAAGGGCAAAATACAGAGCATAATTGCTCCTCAATCTCCTGTGGACATGCGTGGGCAGGAATTTGTGTCTACACACGTTCCATAGCCTCATGTTTGCTTTTACAGCAATAAATAAAAACTAAGTATTACTTTGGATAGAAAAGTTTCCCCTGAGGATTTCAAAGTAATTTATGGGATAATTAAGGCTACAGTCACATAGAGAGTGAAGCTCGAGGTATATGCCTGGAGCAGATAGCATCATAATACCTGCGTACAAATAAGCAAGCTGTGCATCTGAAAACAGTCTCTTCTTTGGAAGATAAGGTTTTAAATGTGTGATAGACCAGTCAAGAGGTAAAACAATTTTTTCTGAAGTATTCTGAATTTCTATTTGAGTGTGAATCCTGATTTTAATTAAAAAAAAAACCCACCAAAATAACAAAAAAAAAAAAAAAAAAAACCAAAAATGGATAACCTGATTTTATATGCCAATCTCTGTTTCAAATTAATCTTTCAAAATTGCATAGAAAAGTCATGGAAAAGACCACTGAAATTTCTTCCTCGATAAGCTCAACCAGGAAAAAAGTTGTTGGGTTTTTTTTAATTACTATTTTTCCAGTAGATAAAGCCATGCATGCTGCATGCAAAAAACAAATGCATGGTAATGAGTGACCACAAGACTGATCTTTAAATTTATGATGAATGAATAGGAAAAACATACAGGTTTTAAGCAAGGGAATAGGACCCATTTCATTCTATGCGCTACACATAATTTACTCATACAACTAAGATTTTATACTTTTGCTAGCATTTCTCCCATGCCAAACTGGACAGATGACCAGAAAGAAGAGTTAATGAGAAAACAGGAACAGCAACGTGCATATGGGTGAATGATTCTAACTAATAATCCATTCGTTCTCATACCTGCCTTTGCAGTAGCAAATGAAAGACAAAAGTGGAAAGACGGCAAGTATTCGGTCACACTTTCCCAACATACCCTTCTGTTTTCCACCAAACTGTGGCTTAAAGACTTCCTGAAAATAAGTTGTGTATTTGTAGTGAAGAGCCCCTTATAGAGTTTTCCTCCATGAATTAGTACAAACGTTTTCTGAACACAGATAAGATTTCTGCATTTACATAATTTTGGAAAAAATTAGTTACACACCTTTTTTGCTCACCAATAACTGCAGGTATCTCGTTTTGGTTTTACATTGTTCTGTTTATTTAATTTTCTGGCTTTAGGCCTTGCATAACCATACTCTCGTTCACTTTCCCTGTAGCATTTGTGAGCTTAGAGACTTCTATGAGCTCTCTCTTCAACTGTCTTTGCTAGGTTTGAGAGTTTACTTTGACTTCGTCTCATTGTATTTGATCACAGCTATACCCTGCAAATACAGATTCTTTCTATCACATGTGCAACTTTGAGATGTAAAACTGGCCTCGATTTGAGGACTGCTCGCGTTCTGAGGACACTTCTGAAGTATCTGCTCATTGCCATCTGTACAATTTTGAATTTAATGGAAATATGAGTCCACGTATCCAATGCATTAAGGAGACACAATTCTGAAAATTAATTTGGTGCTTTTCCTGATACAGCTGCTCTTCATGGTCATATGTAACACAACTCCAATGTGAAGTTTGCAATTTAAACCTAAATTTGTACAGTGGAGAACATCTTTTCCAAATAATTCAATGAATTCACTCAGTTCTGACATTTAACAAGAATTACTATTTACTGGTTTTACCCATAATGTAAAGTAACAAAGCACAATTGACAAAGTTAATGCAAGACAAACAGTCCAATAATTTTTGTTTGCACTATTTCGCTATATTTTCTCCATTTCTTTACCATTATCGACATTCAGCTTTGTTTTTTTTTAAACAACATTTTCGCAACTATTGTTCCTTCTTTTAATTCATACTCCTTATTTTAATTCATATTCATTATCCAGGAATTCTGATATATTTACCTTTTTCTCTAGCTGATTTCCCATTTGATTACATACAGAGATTTCCATTGTTCTGCAATTAATGACATGGCTACGGTTCAGGCGGGAGACTGATGCCAACATAAACTTTTGGCACTCATGGGAAACAAAAGCCACGGGCAAGACCTCGACTGAAAAAGACTTAAGTGGAATTTACCTACAAAAGGAAAACTGTGATCGTTTAAGCCTGTATCGGTATTTGATGTGGCAGTGCATTATGTCCACAGGCTCTTCATTCCAGTGACTCTAAAGTTCCCTGTAGCTGCACCTACAGGTCTGCCCAGGCTGCTCCAGTCCTGGCAACGACAAGCTGGCATGAAAAGCAGACACTCCCATATCTTACCATTCTAATGAGAGCTCAGTGTGAGAGCAGGCATTAACAAGACACACTCAATAGACATCTACATAAAAAAACTAGGAAGAAATGGCATTCTTCCTGTCCTTGCCTCTCTCATACTATACAGAGGGATTAGATACCACATGCCCTTCACAATCAGGAAGGTCTGTGGGATCAGAATCCACTATCTGCTGAGGAGTTCAATCCCAGTACCCTTTTAGAAGAAAATTTATTATTCTTTTTGAAGAAGACTGCTCCAGTTTCAGAAGAAAATACAAGCTTTGCTTGTATCCCAAAGCAAACTCCAACAACATAATATGCTTGGAACACCCAAGATTGAATGAATGAATTAAAAACTTGAGAGGGCTGAAGAAGCCATAACCAAAACCTAAAGTAACTGCCTGGAAAGAAACCCATATTGAGTGTGATGTAGGAGGTTCAGCAGTTTAGCAGGAAGAGGGAGCTGCTTCTGAAGGTTTCAGATTAAAGCACTATCAACATGCTAAAGAAACCAGAATCCTTCAATGGGTTTTAAAGTAGCTTTATGCAAATACTAAGAAAAGCAAAGACTATCTGGCAGATAAAAGAAATCACAGTGGGCTCCCTCAGAGCAGAATAATTTAACCATTTCCTGGCCTTGAATATCCTGCATACCATCAGGCATCTCCCACAACCAGCTGTATCACTAGGAACCATGAGAGCCTCTCGGAATTCTTGCTGATCTCATGAGACATTACATCATTGAACACCATTAGCAAAATGGTTTTCAATCTTCCTCACCAGCCACAAAATGAAAACTACTGACATACAAGTCCATTTGACCAAACAAACTTGTCTGCAGAAAGACTTGGAATAGTGACAAATTGCTTAGAGAACACAAAACTAGATGTTAGTTTAGCACTTGAAAACCAAAATTACATGCACAAACACCAAAACACAGAAGCAAGCTTGTAGAAGCTGCATTTTTGACTGAAGTGCAAACCAAAGATAGAGGAAGCTTTCGGAAAAGAATCAGAAAGTAAATTTGCGATTCAAATAAGTAACAATTAAAAATCCCACAAAAACAACCCACTAGGCTGGACAAACAGGATGCTGCAAGACACCCTACGGCCATGAATGCACACAGCTCCCAAAGAATCCTTAGAACAATAAAGAAATTAAAGCAGGATTTGAATACAAGCGTGTTTCACTTTTCTCAGTAGAGAGAAATATAGCAGATTGCTAAAAGAAATTAGAGACTCTAAGGAACACTTTCCAAAACTGCATCTGCTTCTTGCAACTGTAGCCTCACAGTGAAGGGGTAAGACATGTACCACACTGCTCATTAGCATTGCATCCTAGAAAAGGTCAGGTTTACACTGCTGGGAAATCAGAGTGCTTGTGAGCAGTCCTACAGCCTGGATCCTCATACCCTCTAACAGAACTACCTCATAGACATAACCTGGCCCGGTCAAAAGGTAAAATCATGTATGCCATTTTCTATGGCAACCTCGAACAATCACTCTACTGTTAAGGAGGCCTGAGGAAACCCAGTAATAATCAAGCTGAATATAAAACCTTCGTGTCATTTGGGACTAAATCCAGATCTTAATATTGCATGTGTAGGGTATCCTTGCTCGGTATCTGACTACCATGGAACGTTAAAAGATGGTCTGTACGAGTAAAGGTCATTTTGGAGTTAATATATGGAGGCAAGAATCAAGTACAATAGCTCAGTGTACTGCAATATGGTATTTATCTCCTATACAGTGTTCTCAGATTTCATACAGCCTGTCGGATGCATTAACCTCTAAAGCAAAACAATCAAATTAACTTTATGTCATTCCTAATCTAAAGGTACAGCGGGATTTTGAAGAAGATTATTCCATTTTCAGAAAAAAAAAAAAAAGGAGAAAAAATAGTTTACTAGAAATAAAATTAAATTTTAAAAATTGTTCTGTTTAAGGAACAAGTACTATACAACAAAAATAGTAGAAAGGAGATTTAAATCCAGAGTTTAGATAATTCCCATGAGTTACTCTGAAGATATAAAATGCAATTTGTAAGGTCTAGTCACCTTTAAGAGTTTCAGTTTATGGTTAGTACATGCTTATTTCTTCAAAGAAGTTAGTGAAAATACACTGTCTGTATTTTTTCCTAATGGCAAATACAATGAGTACCTATCCCTCATGACATAGTGCTGTTTCATTTTCCCTGCAGCTGCACTGTTTAGTATTGGTTGTATTGTACATTGTTCTGAGAAACTGTTAGTACCTCATGGTATAATGGGCTGTTATAATCACAAAAACAATGAGGTCACTTTTACTCATTTACAATTCAAGTACTGTCCACCTAAGTGCTTTTCACAAGACTACTTTCCCATGATCCTTTCACAACTTTAATTCTGCCAACAAAGAGTCATAGCCAAAACAACTTTGGAAAAAAACCCCAAACCACTCAGGCTATCTACATTATGGGAAAAAAGAAAACAGAGATAACAACCACTGTATCAAGGAAAAATATATTGGCTGATACAGGCAAAGCAACAAAAAGTTCTACTATACCCAAACAAGGGGTAACAATGGCTGCTGTGGGGCTGTTGCAGACACCATGAGCGTCTAAGAAGACAAGAAAGCAGAAGTGTTTAAGGAGAGCTACTGTCTTTCACAGTTCAATGAGAGTGACATGCATGCACATCCCATGCTATAGATACTTTTAAAACTGGTAGAGCAGGTTATTAAGCAATAGTCTATACAGATGACTTTTTAAAGCTTGGGGGGGTGTGTGGAAATCTCCCTTTGTCAATGGTAATTTTTGTTACATAGCATTAATTGTCATTTACTTTGACCCTAACAGTCAGATGCATGGAGTTACCAGCAAGGAAAAAAAAAACACAATGTTGAGTTCATGAATAAAAATATACAATATTGAAGTTAAAATAATGATAAAAAAATATTAGTGAAAATTATACTACTATAATTAGTTGTGTTTCAGATATTATTTTAGATTTCTTCCCAGTATTGATGCTTAGCTTTGACAATATCACTAGTTTCCTATCTGTCTCCAGCATTTGGAAAAAAGTGGTCATTAGGTGGTAGGCTGGACATCTTATTGTCAGTGGGAGCACTTAAAAGTCAGGCACTGAAGTGCCCAACTAGTCTGTTTTGGGGATCTGCAAGTGGAGCTGAACTCTGTGGCTCCCCATGTTGTGTATTCCTCACTCCCTGGGGAACAGTATCTTCCCAGGAGGATACTCAGATGACATACTGTACCATAACTTTATAAAGCTTATCAAGAAAACAGGGCCATACTCTATGTTCTACTTTTAGCTGTCAAATAATAGAAAAAAAAAAAAATTCTAAACATGTAATGTAATACATGTAATACGTTAATTTTTCCTTATGGGACTATTTACAGACTATATGATACTGATATTAAGCTTTCAATAATTTAGAAAAATATTGTTTGATTTGTATTTATTTAGGCATATTGAAGCCAGTGAAAATAAAAATTCTCTGACAACAAGGCAGACAGACATATAAATGTACAGTGCAGGAGAATTTTCATTAATGATCTCAATGCCTAATTCCATTTACCACTGTGCCTCTCACCTCTTACTAAGTTAAAGCTAGAAATTCAAGACAGCATTCATTCACAGAATTCATTTTTTTATTCATAGGATTTATGGCCACAAGAGGTTATCAGAACATGTAGTCCAACCCTCATTAAATTACAGGCTATTACATTTTGCTAAGGAAAACCAGTTACATATATTTGAATAAAAAATATATTCTAGAAAGGCATCCAGTCTTGATGCATTCCACAGAAATATATGAATGTCATACATCTAAATGACAGAACAACTATTCATTATATGAAAAGACTTAAAATATGGTATGAGGAAAAACGGTTCATTGCTGCTGTTTCAATTATTCAGCACAGTCTGTACGTTTCCACCTTAAATCTAGATTTTGGCATGGTATGTCAAACATACAGCAACACTGACAAGCCACTGTCAAAACAGCAGCCTCAGCAAGATGATGGAGCAGGTACTTAGAATAGAAAGGAACACCCAGTGAATAATACACATACCCACAGAAACTACTGTCTCCACCAAAATCACGTTAAAAATCTATGGGATGCTTTTGACTTTCAAATTCATGGAAATTCTAAAGGCACAGTGGAAAATGGTAGGAAAGCAATATGTTTGCATTCTGTTTCTCTAATAATACTTTATGATTTTATTATCCCAGTGTATCTGACAATTACTCTGCTGTTGTTTAGCTATCAGGAAGCTTTTCTTCTGAGATTACTTTCTTATTCCCTGTTCTCCATTTGTTAAAAGCCTGTGCATCAAGTGATTCCAAGTTAATTTATCAAGTTCACTGCACATATCTCATTATCCAAACTTGTTACATTTATAGAAGTTCTGTTAATGAACCACTTATGGCTTCTTAAACATTACAGTGTGGTGAGCTTAGAGGCTTCCTCTCCAAACACAACTTCAGAGCTGCCTTTCCAGTAACATAAAACACCTGTAAATAAGCATGCTTCCATCTGGTCCTCAATGAACAAGCTAAAGGTTGCTTATGCTCTTTCACCTCTACATCCTGTCCTCTCTGAGTTGCTATTCCTTCACCTTCTTGCAGCCTGTCTTCTTAAAGCTACTTTGCAGTAGCCTTCATGCACATCACCCTTTCTGCCTGTTGCCTCATGGAGCTGCTCAGAGAAGTACAGAGAGGCTTCTTCTAAGTAAGGGATGTATTACAGGGTGCAACAAACTGAGCCACTGTATTATGCCTGAATCTTTCTTCTGCTTGCTGTCTGACAGGATATACCTCAGGAAGACCTGTCTGCTTCTGCAAGTCAATGGCACAAAGAAAGAAACAGGTTTATGCTGTATGCTTTTTAATCTTCCTCCTTCACACAGTCTATAACTTAAAAGAGCGAGAGTCCATAAAGAGGATGGAGGCATTTCTTATGTGATTTGGGTTAGGAAGTTTCAGGACCTGGAAAGACAAAGTTAAAATGCTGTCCCAGAGAAACAGATTTTCTCTCTTTTTCTGCATGTGCATCCTGATTATCACTTGCTCATTAACCTAAATACCGTGTTGTTCATCTCCAGTTCCTCAGTCTCTGGGTATTCAGCTTAAGACTTGTGGCCAGTGGTGAATACAGTGGCTGTGCTTTAAGCAGATAAAGGCTTATGTGAAGTTAGCTGGAATTTCCCAGCAAAGAAATATATCTAAAATTGCAATTTTTTTACTTGAATTCTTAGTTCAAGTCACCAATAATGGTCAGCTTCAGAAACAGGTCTCTGCCACAGAGGTGCTGCCAAGGGAATACGAACCAGTTCTGTAGACTGCAGCCAAAGTGATTTTTAGCAGTTGCAGACTGTCCCCACACCTGTGGACCAACCGCTACAGCGAAACCTGATGCACTTTGTCAGTGAAATTCAAAATCTTTGCTGATGTGCAGAAACATCCAGGCCAAGAAGACACTAGTTCTATTCCACGTTCTTACAGTTTATAAATGTTTGTGCTCATAACCTGCTCCAGTCCTTCCAAATTTCAAATTCTTTACCCATTTCAGTGGCGTTTTATCAAAGCATCACAACAGAATGGTTGTATGAATTAAACAATGCTAAAACAAAATATTTTTTTCTTAGACTTGTACAAAACCAGCCAAAATATTTGCTACACTTTCTCCCAAAGTCCACTCAGAAAAACAATTGTGAGGAAATGTTTGACACGCAATGGTAACAATTTGGCAGGGTAAAAAAAAAAACAAAACCAAAGAATATATAATAGTAGAAAATTACGAGTTTAACATGAGGTGCAGTCATCACAACTTGCAATAGCGCAAACTGATTTGTAACTCAACGTAAACTTTTATATGCATTTTATGTTTCTCTACATTGACAGTTTGCTGTCTCATACCTCTCTGTGGGACCTTGGGCAAACTCCAGTTTCACCGAAAAAAAAGAGGAAACATTTCAGAGAATCAGTATTGTCCTCTACACTAACAGCAACACTGTGCAGATTTTGTTAGCTATCCAGAGCAGTCATTTTCTAAGTCACCTTTAATAATTAATAGTCTTCTCCAACATTTCTATTAAAAAAAACCCCCCAAAAAACCACAAAAACCAAAAAAAAAAAACCAAAACCAGACCATGTAACACATACATAATTGCAGAATGAGCAATACAAAATCCAATATTTCGTCCTTCATGGGAGACTATGCATTGTTCACTCTGCAATAAAGTGTATAAATTACATTTTGATTTTCTTGTTTCACTTCTCTTTACCATGCCTGATGTGCTGAGTGCCCAGAGAATTCTCCTCGTTGAAGTTTTGCTGACAGCGTTACAGAATCATTTCCTCTAGAGCACCCTTCTGAAACTTGTTTTTTTGAAACACTTTTTATACTATATCAATTTTGCCACCTCTGCAAAAAAATATGACTAGCTTGAGGGTTTTTCTTCTTCTTTCAGTCATGCTGCCAGGGGGCTGATTGTTTCTGATTGTTAAAGTCAAAACTCCCTTAAAATGGACTATTCAAGCTGAAGAGCATTTCATATGAGCACAGCAGGTTTTCTAGTCACCTTACTTGTCTGTACTATTTAGTAACACAGTTACTATGTGATGGAGAATACAGAATCATTTGAGCTGGCTGCACTGACAACCTGGGCAGAAAAATAATTCTACTGCTGAGATTCTGGAATGCAAATCACATAATAAAGCATTTGATCACTTAGTGAAGAGTGCAGTATAAACGAAACAAATGGATATATAGGTATCATACATAGATAGGTCTCTAAAAGCCAAGGCTTCAGTGACAGAATTTCACACATGAACCATTTAATCAAACTTTCTTGGTTTCAACATACAACTGAAGAAAAAGATTCTATGTTAAACTTGATGGGAAGACTATTAGAAACCCTTTGTGCATTTACAACATGGAATTATATCCTTTAGACATTAAAATGTCCACTGCACCATTTGTATCATTTTCTCCCCTGTGAAGAATCACTCCTACATTGTATTATCTATTGTTTCACTGCCTCGGGCAACAGGGTTTCATCCATTTCCCTGATACAGCCTGAAATGTGAACATGTGGTATAACACAGAGGTATCTGAAATTAAGACAGCATTACTGATGTGAGCAAATTCAAGAGTGACTGTAAAAATGATGGCTTAAGTACGCCATTAACTTCCAATTATACTTCTACTTCCTTTTACCATTCATCAGAGCCTCAGCACATGAATGTTTTCTTCTCCCCCTCCCCCATGTGTTTTTTTTAAATATGGTAGTTCTGAATTATTTCTTCTATCTTACAAAAACTTGAGGACTTTCAAACGCAGTGGCTGGCTGGTATCTGCTAGCAACTGATACATTTACTAAATTATTCCCTGTATTTAAAGGATAATGATGCTCCACACAAGGCACAGTGTACTTCATAATGTGAGGCTGGAAAAGGAAGGGGTCAAGGGAACCTCTTCCTGAAGCAGCACTGAGACAGTGCTGCAGCTATCATCTGGAACTGCGCATGCAAGCTGATTTTGAGATGGGTTGTACAGTGTCCTGGGTTCAGCTGTAACAGTTATTTTTCTCCTTCTCAGTAGCTGGTGCAGTGTTCTTTGACTTTCAGCCTGAGAACAACGCTGATAACACACCAATGTTTTTTGTTGTTGCTAAGTAAAGATTACACTAAGTCGAGGACTTTCTCAGCCCCTCATGCTCTGCCAGTAAGGAGAGGCACAGGAAGCCAGGAGGAAGCAGAGACAGGACACCTGACCCGAACTAGCCAAAGGGGTATTCCATACCACAGCACATCATGCCCAGTATATAAACTGGGGGGAGTTATCCAGAAGGGCAGATTACTGCTTGGGTAGGGCTGGGTGTCGGTTGGCAGGTGGTGAGCAATTGTATTGTGCATCATTTGTGTTTGTTGTTGGTTTTTTTATTTGTGGGTTGGTTTTGGTTTGTTTTGTTTTGTTGGGTTTTTTTTGTTGTTGTTTTTTTGTTTTGTTTTGTTTTTCTTTTTTCTTTTTTAATTTTATATTCTCTCCCTTACCACCATTATTATTAGTGGTAGTAGCAATAGTTTTGTATTATACTCTAGTTATTGGACTGTTCTTATCTCAACCTGTGGGATTTACATTCTTTCAATCTCCTCTCCATCCCGACAGGAAAGGTGGGGGAAGAAAGGGGAGAGTGAGCGAGCAGCTGTGTGGTTCTGAGTTACCAGCTTAAACCACAACATACAGACATTCATTCAAGTAAAGGACGAAAT
This sequence comes from Psilopsiagon aurifrons, assembly GCA_025447955.1. NCBI lineage: Eukaryota > Metazoa > Chordata > Aves > Psittaciformes > Psittacidae > Psilopsiagon > Psilopsiagon aurifrons. The sequence goes on along the minus strand of JAOEHY010023610.1, from coordinate 34,710 downwards.
TGAAAAACACTGCAGAAAACCAGAGCTAGGAGAGACTGCAAAAAACCTATGCTGCCATTCCCTGTTTCCTAGCCGTGAGTTACTCATGGTGTTACATTGTGACACGTGCATTTCTAGCCTATTCTTACAAAGCTTCAAAGATGGAGGTGCCACGCATTCCCCAAGCAATCTTTTCCAGCTTTTTACTATTCACTAGTATTGAGAAGTCTAATCACATTCGGTACTCCTGTGATCACCCCACCGTCGTGGTTTTAAACTGTAAAACACGCAGTTTGTTCACACATCTCCTCCTCCTAAAAGAACTGTCGTGGTTTAAGCCATAAAACACGCAGTTTGTTCACTCACTTCCTCCTCCTTCTTCCCCCCCACACCAAGGGGGGGTTGGGGTGGTGGTGGAATGGGGAATGTAACTCCCACGGGTTGAGATAAGAACAGTCCAGTAACTAAGGTATAACACAAATCACTATTGCTACCACCAATAACAATAATGACCAGGGAAAATACAAGGGAAGAGGATACAAATGCTCACCACCCGGCGACCGAGCTGTGAACTGCCCTCTTTTGGGTTCCTGCCCCCAGTTTTTACCTCCTGGGCATGACGTACTGTGTTATGGAATACCTCTTTGGTCAGCTTGGGTCAGGTGCCCCGCCTCTGCTCCGTCCCAGCTTACCCTGCTCCCTGGCAGAGCATGAGACTCAGGAAGTCCTTGGCCAGACCAAAACGTTCTAAGCAGTAACCAAAACATTGGTGTTATCAACGCTGTTCCCAAGCTGAAAGTCAAAAACACAGCGCCACACCAGCCACCAAGAAGGAGAAAAATGACTGCTACTGCCAAATCCATGACACCCATTAATCCTTTCCCTATACATCCGTAACATACAGGCAATAGCTTGTTCCATTCTCCCTTGTTTACACAGTCATACTCACTTTAACTCTTTATTAATATTCCCTCATTCCAACTAAGCAACCCAAATCTCTGAGCTCTTCTCTTACGCCAGGAATCTCTATCATTTTCCTGTTTTACTGCTGCGTCCTCTCTTGAAAGGAAATAACCTGAAAAATGTTTACTACACTTGAAAAACTATACTATATGGTTTCTAATAGGAAAGGTTGCAGCAATTACAAGTTCTGTGATAGCATGTGATAGCATAAACTGGCACAACAAATACTCCAAAGTCAAATATTGTGAATAAAGTTCATAAACATTAACCTAGCAACAATGCATGTCAGCCCCATTCAGCAAGATATCTTAATCATTTCAAAGTTGAAGTAAAATTGATTGTTCATGAATTGAACTAGAAGGAAATAGAAACATATCAAAGACAGGAAAAAGTACACTAGACTAAAAGAAGGTATGTGAGCTGGGCAAAAACATTCTGGTGGATAGGAAGGAAAAAACATGAGCTAGCAAGATAACGCCAGGTAAAACAAAGAAGTGGAAGATAACATGGCTGGAGAAATGTTCCCAGCCTATGGAAAAAGTTATGAAAAGATCTGTAAGTGCCAAAACTCTTGTAAAGTAAAATAATATGTAAATAGGGGAAAAAAACAACCAACCAAACGAACAAAATGGTGAAGCACTGGAATGGGTTGCCCAGGGAAGCTGTGACTGCTCCATCCCTGAAGGTGTTCAAGGCCACGTTGGACAGAGCCTTGGGTGGCATGGTTTAGTGGGAGGTGTCCCTGCCCATGGCAGGGGGGTTGGAACTAGATGATCTTAAGGTCCTTTCCAAACCTAACTATTCCATGATTCTATGATTCTATGCAAAACAGATAGCATAAAGGTGCAGAGAAGAAAGAAAAAGAGGAAGTACATGTTAGAAACAAAGAGGTTTCACATCTCCCTTTCAGGAATTTTGTTATAGGAATCAAGAAGGACAAACAGTATCTCATGCTCTTCAAAAGAATAGATACTGCCTCCTCATGCAGCATCTTCCCTTGTTTTCTGTTTTATTGTGAGACTGACCCAGCCCAGTTTCCTGTTAGTCTTTGTGTCCAGAGCCTTAAAAGCAGTAACATGACCTCTTCCAAACACGCATGAAGTGTTAGAGAGCAAAATCTGCCCCACAGAAAGAGCGCAGGCATTTGACAAATAGCTTTTAGGGTAAATCTATTTAGACAAACAGAGGCTAGGGACTTAGAGTAGTTTTAACAATGCACATTTTTGTGATGCTTAGTACTGTGACCAGCACAGTTTGCATGTTTCATGTCATAGAAACATCTTGAACTTGATAAGAGATGATCATATTGGAAATAACATATGCTCAATATTAAGATTCAGGATTGGGTATAATAATAACAGTGTGCATTTATGCTTGCTTGACTTTAAGAGAAAAATAAAGAGGTGCAAATTAATAAGTAGTGGTTACCTCAGAGCAGCAGTTTTCCCATTTCTGTGAGTACATGTGACTTGCCTGGTTTGGTACCCAATTTGTATGTCCCAATATTTGTTCTCCTGTCTGTTCTGTCTGTTTCTATTCCTTTTCTTCTTAATTAACTCACGAGCCTCAGGATCCCGAACTGCCTTTTCTCTGTCCTTTTCCTTGTCTTTGTTCTTCCCTCTTTTCCTCGTTTGTCTTACTTGTCTCGAATGGGGCATGGAGCATGTGCTCCAAGGTCCCACGTTTAGGCTATACAGGCTTTCTTCAGCAGTGCATGGGCTAGACTGGCAGATCTGAAATTCGGTGAGGTTAGGACAGGCAGACCCACCAAACTGCGGTGGAGCCACAACGTGCCGAGTTCGATGCTGAAGCCCATTTCCACAGGTCTTTGAGCACTCGGACCAGGGGGCAAATTCAGCCACAATGCAGTCCTGCCGGCATGGGATGAGGCACCCCTGCTCCTGCCTGGGCTTTGGCTCAAAGTACTCGCAGATGACATCCTCAGCTGGCACCCCATTGGACTTCTGGATACAGGTGATGTCCCTCGTCTGGATCCCTTCCTCCCCTCTGATGCACTCCAGGGGCTTCTCATGGCTGCGGGAAAGAACAGGCCTGCACTGGTTCCAGCTGCCGATTTGCCAGTCGTACAGCTCCTTGTGCCAGTCACAGACCCGAAAACAGCTCTGCTGGTTGTCCGGCCTCTCTGGCTGCTTGCAGTTTGTGGGCAGTGTGGTCCAGCCCTCCACATGGGCGCACCACACCGCCCGTGTCTGGATGCCACCCGGACCGCATTCATCTCCCATACATCTCCCCCATGGACCTGGAAAACAAGAGAAGATGCTACTGTTGCACACTTCATTGTTTTTCTGACATGTTGCAAAACCAAGCTCATAGAACTACTTTTGCATTTCCTCTAAGAATTTAATTCTTGGAGAAACTCAGACTTGGAAAACACAAAACAAGTATGGGATTACTCTTAATCTCATATTTTTGTGATTACAGATACATTCATTTTTTTCCTAGACAAATTGAATATTTAATTTCCAGAATATAACACAGGAGAGAACTGAGCAATGGCAAAGTCCTCATGTAGCTTTAACTAGCAAGATAGGAGCCAAAGTCCTCCACTCCAAGTCATCAATCTAATCTTCTCTCTCATTTGCATGAATACCCTTTCCTGGACTGTTTTGATTTTTGCTTCACATTTTGTACTGCACTAGTAACCTGATGCTAATTAATATGATATTCTCTTCTTTCTGTATGGTATTAAATAATGAGAAAAACAACATAGTACATTTTGAAGAATAGAGAGGTAATTCCAGGTAGGCCACTGCTACAGTTTCCTTTATTATAACTAAAATAAAAATTAAAAGCCCTCTAAGGAGCGTTTGCATCACATAATCTATGAAATCATTATATGGAATAAGATCCTGAAGACAGAGACACACCAGCTGGTAAATCTCCACAAAACAGACGTTACTGAATCACAGGATACCAGGTTGGAAGGGGACTTCAAGAATCACCCGGTCCAACCATTCATGGCAAAAGCACAGTCTACATAAGATGCTCCAGCACCCTGTCCAGCTGAAACTTTAAAGTGTCCATTGTTGGGGAATCCACTACAGGGAGCTTATTCCAATGGCTGATTGTAATCACTGAGAAAAATTTTCCTCTTGTGCCCCATCAGAATCTCCCCAGAAGTAACTCATACCCATTGTTGGTTTTTTTAAATCTCTAAGGTCTATCAGAGTCAACATTCATAATTAGTTATAACAAAATCAACACTGGTATAATTAGTATCAACAAAACCAATAAAAACCCATATCCTTGAAATCTGATATGTTTACTTTTTCCATTATTAAAAACTGTACTATTCACCTGTCTCAACTCACAAAATCCAGAGATCAGAGGGCAAAATCCTTGTTTCTTTCTCATTTTTTAAGACCACCCCTCATACACACCTCATGCACATTGACTTACTATGAAAAACCAAAAGAATAAATCGTATAGAAAAAGACATGTAACCATTTCCCAGAAGAAAAGATGTCTGTCTGAAGACAGCTGGTCACACAGAAGACATTTTGGCTGACTGAAGAGTGCTCATGTTCCATGAAGAAACTGGGGCCAGGCCAAGAAATCCTCATTTATCTTACTGACCCCTGTAACAAGATTATTTGTGCGAGTAGTTGTGGGAGATGCTGGGCTGAGCCTTTGTTATTTCTAAAGCAGATTAACAGAATAATTCTGGAACTGCACAAGAGTTAAATGAACTATGGCAGGTACAAATTATTCACAACGCTTTCTTACTGAATGACTGGATAATGACTGAATATGAAGCCACATCTCATCACTGATTCCTACAAGCTTCAAAACCCTCACTGACTTCAACCCAATTTTCGGCTTTTCATCCAACATTACATTCAGTAGCAGTTTTGGAACGGGCTGATGATACACTTAGCCTCCGCTCCTCATTGCCTGTTTTTTTAAGCGGACACTGAGGCTGACCAGTTTGTTTGTAGTTCTAAAATCCTAAGCATTAATAGCTCATAGAAATGCGAGCTGGCAGAGACCAATTCAGACCACGGAAACTCCTCTGTATTTTTTGCAGACTTTTTTTGCAGTGCTCCTTTAGAACGAAGTTCCAAGCTAGCTTCCAATGAATGACTTTCGAAATACGTGTGGCTATCCCAGCAATCTCAACAGCTTACTTTAACCCAGCTGTCTTTTTTCAAGGGAAGAAGAGGAATTTACATTGTTACTTTGTTTAGCTGGTAAAAAATTAACATAAAATTTTAAAAATATGTATTTCTAGCAATATTAACAAAAACTTACTTTGACCAAAATTATTCTAGGAAATACCAACGTGTTTTTTTTTTAAAACAATTTCTGGTAACCACATTAACCGATATTCCTATCAGTTTTCAGTTGCACACTGCTTTGAAACCTTCAGTTAAATTATACACTTTTTCTTGTAGGATCATAAGTCACAGCTGTTAAGCTCAAGCACTTGCTGAGGAATACTGCTCTCATAGGTTCTTTCTATGCACCTCACAAAAAGAGAGAGAGGTTCCTCTGCAATTCCCTTCACAGGTACCCATCTCTCTCTACCATTTACAATAAGAGCTTAGAATAATTCACTTCTAACTTAAGTGGCCCCAAACACATTGCAAGCACCAAGGCCAGACATGACATGGTTGTCACTTGAAAATAATCACAGAAAAGCAGGAAGAGAAATTCCTCTGAACTGAGTAAAGCAGCTTTGTGACTTTGCCCAAATAACAAGAAATACATCCCAAACTAGTCCTAATACACTGTCTTTTTTTTTTCTCTCACAGCCACAAACTGAAGAGAAAGTACCCAGCACATGCTTACAGTATTTCTTTGCATGCTGGTCAAGGCATCACCAAAGACACATGATCAAAAAACAGAGAAGGCAGAGGCTTTGAATGATCCTCAAGAATGAGAAAACCACATAAAGATCACCTGCAACATGCTCTTTATATTTTATTATGGGCGGTACATTTACCACAACATTTGTAAATATGAAATTCTGGGATAAAATTAATCTCACAGAATCTAGTGTAGCATAGGTATGCAACTTGGCAATGAAAAAGATTAGCACTGTAGAGTCTCACCCACCGCCATCACTGAAAGGCTGCAGGAGGTGGCTGCTCTTTCACAAGTGCTCAGCTGATCTTAAGCACTAGTAACAACCGAACATCTTTAGAAAAGCTGTCGAGCCTAATCAAGTCCTCATATGATGTTTTAATTTGCTCTTTATGAATATTCTTTAAGGTTCTCTCTTTCCCATTGAAGCAGTCCTCATGCAGACACTGCTCTCCCTGCTGTGCACTGATCCAGTGACGCCTGGGCAACATGCACCATTTGCACTGGGGAAAAGAAGCTGCTGCTGTGAATGCCAAGTACTTTTTCTTAGGATTTGGTTTTAAACATACTTAGATGAATGAGTCACAGCTTACCTGTAGTGAGCTGTACTTGTCTCATGAAAATACCATCGTTTATCTGCTCTCTGTTTAATTAGCATATCACATATGACAGATACAGAAATAAATAGGAAGCTTGCTTCTTCTTTGTTGTTGGGAGCTATCACTGAAGTCTTAGTGAGTTTAAAATGTCATTTGTAATTCTTTGTCTTTTAAAGAGATTACCGCAAAATACAATATTAAGATTCCCTCTAAGCTCCTAGAGGATTAACATTTATATTTTTAGGGAGCAGGAAAGTAAGTGAATTAACCATTACTGCAAGTTTATTCTGAAATTTTAGGGAGTAAACACAATGGAGTCCAAAAATTAAGATTAATCCCCCCACTAAAGCACCCAGATCTTTGCAGCGGAGAACAAAGTAAGCTATCATAGTATTTGGTATCCTATATATTGTTTCAGGTATTAAAATTATCATTATTTGAAGAAGAAAAAACTTTTTTTTAACTTTGATCCAGGGCAAGTAAGGCTATACAAAAATTCCTTCAGCCTTCCTCCACACGCATAGCAAAATAAAAAGACAAAACAAGCCCTCAGCTATCCCCCCCAAAAACCCACATCTTAAAGCATCAATCAAGATGTTACTCCCATTTTTAACATATGAAGATTTCACCACTGATTTAATCTGAATTCTGCTATACTTTCAGTGAGAAGTGGTTTTGACCCACTTGCATTATTGGTTTGGTGTCTGTAAGTAGCATTAACAGTTTAATGCCAGAGGTTGAGACTGACTGCACAAGACAATGAGCAGCTTAGTTTTCAGTACTTTGAGAGGATTGTATTTAAAGAGACTACTGAGATACTAATTAGCAGAAATCTACTATTTCTAAGGTCAGAAACAAGCTAACCTGACCCACTACTGGAAACCTCAAATCACATTTTATTAAGAGAAGTTTGTGATGAGGGCCAAGAAGGTTAACTGGGTGATACAGGGCTGGAAGTCAGAAGGACAGTGGTATTACAAGATACAATTCAAGCCTAAGCAGTAAATCTCAAGAGAGGTCAGAAAGACACGGATCAAAAAGTCTTTGAAGGACTCGGGAGATGACAGTGAATTGAATCTACAATTTCTGATAGTGGAGTAGGTCAAGAAGCAGGATGAACAGCAGGCCACCGAGAACGTAGCAGCTTCAGAGCTGCAGCCAAAATTACTTGCAGATCCTCTCAGCCAAATCAAAATACAACGATCATGTCTGCAACTTGGTACAGGATACCGATATTATCTATATTTGCTTTACACAATTACGGTAGTAATGGAGAAACCACCACTGCCATCACAAAGTATTTTTATGACAGGCAGTAGACAATTGGGGAAGTCTAAATAGGAAACAGTTTCACTGACACAGACACATTGCCTATTACACTGGGATGAAGCAACACAACAAAGTGCTATAACTCTAGGTAAATTATTGATAGCTTTTTTCTGTTGTTTTTTTTTTTTTTTTTTAATATAAAATCTGAGATGTGCCAACACACAAGCTGGCTGCATTTGGAGAGACAGATTCTGTAATTTATACTATTGGGAGTGCCAAGCCAGTAGAAAAATTATTCACGAACAAAACCTTTATTTTTGCATCCTTTCCACCTGCGGTGGGCCTCCCTGGGTGCTGTATGACTTGCCACTTGCTCTATTTGCCAGCAAACTCTCCCCTCCAGGAGTGCTATGGATCACCTTGACTGTCATTTCAATTTAATGCTTTTGTCTTTCTGAGCTCCTGTTTCAGAGGCTGAAAAGAACATGCAAGGCAGTGTCTGCATCAAAGGAAACGGATTCAGGATACGGAAGAGAGATAAAAAACTTAAAGGATTCTCCAGATAATAAAACATAACACCCATGAGTCAGAGGAAGACAATGGAGAATCAAATATGCCTACAAATTACTTGACTCCTAGGTCAGACTTTTTATTTCCTGATAGTATAAGAGAGAGTGCAAGTCGTACTACAGCTCAAATGATTTTAGTATCTCAAGAATCCTGAAATTTCCAAAATTTACAAGGACATATAAAAATTAAAGTTAAAAACCACATTTTTTCCCCAACTTTCCAAGGCACACTTTCAAATAATAATAGGATAAAGATAAAGGCAAACTTGAAACTACACAAATAGCAGCCACTTAGATATCTTTCTAGGTGTCCCCATAATTATTAAGGCACTTTATATAACTGGGCCCTTTCATTTTTTCCCCTATTAATATCTAATGGGAAAATACATTCACACATTTTCCTGATACTATTAATGGCATGGTAATTAACATTGTTTTCTTAAAATCATTAATAAAAAACACATGAAATGAACCTAAGCATAACCATACCAATTTAAATTCTGACATCACAAAAAGCATAATGCTTATTCAGTGTTTCCCTAACTAAGCATTTTCATACTAGAACCTCACAAATTACTGGAACCAAATTTTACTTGTTTTCCTCCAGCAAGTACTTCTTTATATCAGAAAACTGCTGTCTCGAGCAGTTTATAAAGTACATAAGAAAAAAAATTGGTACTTTATAAGAAAAAAAATTGGATTTAACATGCTTTTCCAGGGTTGATGCAGTGGGCTTCTGTGCTGTAATTCATTGCAGTTTTAACGCAATATTTCATTGGTAGAGGGGTTTTTTGTCTGGTTTGTGGTTTTTTCTGCCTTAATATTGTGACAATTAGATACTGATTTCCTTTTTTTTTTTTTTTTCTTCTGTAATAAATGTGGAGAGGGTAAAAAGTATCTATTTCAATAGCACAAAAAAACCCCATGAAAACCCAAAATGGTCTCAAAAATTTACTCTTTCATTTAATATAATGCCAGTTCTTCATCAGCCAGGTCGAAAACCTAATTAAACAGTTAAAAAGAAAAGGGAAGAAACCTCAAACATATTTTGCTCTGGCTGTGAGGATTCAAATTTTTAACTACACTGCATGAGGGCTTACACTTTTTATACCACATTTCTCCCAAAAGTAATTTGACTACAGGTGTGTGACGCCCTGAAAATCGTAACCTACACTGAGAGCCTCCAGCTCACACTAGTGGTGCAAAATGATTATCTGAAGTATATGCTAGCAAACATACAAACATGAAAGGCTGACAGCTCACAATGCAGACCTATCTGGCTTTGTGCTGTTGTCATAACCTGTAATGAAATCAGGTTTATTTTATTATTTTAATAAGCTTTAGGCTTATTGCAAACTTAAGCTAATTCTCGAAACATTATTCAAACAGCTCTTCCTCCAACCATTTACCTCTTTTTAGCGTAAGTTCCTCTATTATTCATTTTGCCTTTGCCTAGTGTAGCAGCAGCAGCCCAAATGAATACAGGATGAACACACGAAAGGAATACTTAATTGAAGCAGCATGCTTTAAAGAGAAATACAGCTTGCCTGTTCTACAAAGCACTTACATTGCTTTGAGCTTCTAGCCATGTTGTAATAAATACTTCTGATATTGTAAGATACTGAATACAGTTTCTTCTAGCCCACTGTCTGTTTACATATAAAGCTGGTTCATGAACATTGCATAGTTTCATTAGTGGTGGTGTTAAGCCATACTAATGTATTCCTCACATTCCTCTGCTTATGCTCTCTCTCTAGTCACACTGCTGGCTGAAAAAACCAGATAACACTCTTCTGACAAATGATGATTCCCATATATAGCAAACACTCCTGCAGGCTTTGTAAGCTGGATGAAAGGCTTTATTAACCTTTGCTTGTATCTTTCCCACATGTCTGTTTTGTTTATTCATAAATATTTACAGTTGAAAGCTGCTCTGCATCTCCTGAGACAATTTCACCAAGACAGACTGAAGACCTACCTATCCCAGTACCCATCTCCTACAGCAACAAAGAACACAAGCTTGATGACAGTATAGAAATATGGTGAGCATAACCGATGCCTTTCCTGGTACCATCCCAGTTTCCTACCATTTCCAGCTCACACACCACAGTAGACACATTGGCACAAGCCTTCTAATACAATTAATAATTATACATGCACAGCAGATAAAGAATGTCCATGTGTTCTTCAACTGCTTTCTACAGAAGATCAGTTTTAGAAATCATATTAGAAACTCTTAAATTGCTGTTCTTTCTTTTCTGTGCAAAGCCACCAGAAATGTCATGATAGAAAACACAAGGCATGAACCTAATTTTTCTTAAGCATTAGGCAAGGAAAAACAAAACAAAAACCACTCCCATGAACAGCAAAATCGATTATGAGCAAATCTATGAAATCAAGTTACTTCCAATTATTACACAGACTGTAATCATGAGTAAATATTAGCATGCTGCAATGAAAGCTCTCTAATGATATGAGCAATAATAACACCACAAATTATTCTTATCTGTGTCCCTGTAAATTTTAATAGCTCTGTCTGCATCAGAATTTGATTTTAAGGGATAGATTATTGAGAAACCATTTCAGGATCCACTGCCTATTAAGGAGGAGGATTTGATTTGTATAGATTAAGATGAGGTTTTCCACTGGTTTTGAACCAAGATTTGGTGCTTTCTCCCTCTCAGTATTTTACATTCAATTTACTCACAAATCTCAAAGCAATTTTTTTACTGCAATATTGCTAAGAGAATATCTCACTTAACCTGAAAATCTCATTGCTAGTATTATTCTTAATGACTACACATGTAAATGCAGATTTTTGTACTAATTGAACTAACTGAGGCTTGTCCTTTACTTTTCACCAGAATAAACCCCAATTAGATACATTGAAAAAGCATCACTAGCCCTTGTCATGACACCTGGACATCAGCATGTGTAGCAGCATCAATTTCTTGGTACTATTAGAAGAGTTTATTTCTGTGCAAAGTCTCCACAATTGCATGGTAATCAGCCATATTGAACAGGTTACAGGGACTTTGAATCAGATCATTTTCACCTCTACCATGAATAATTTTGCAATTCAGCTTGTTAAACATGATTTCCTTCTGTACACAGGCTGGTATATTAAGAGAGAAGACAAAATACCTCTGTTTCAATTAGCATGAAGAACAAATGAATGCTTTTATTTTCTGCCTCTGTCTTATTTTCTGTCCTTTTTCCTTTCCCTTGTTCATCATAACCTCCTGCTGTGGTGCTGATGGCCAGAAGTGCTAGCCGTGAGGCTGATGCAACCACAGGGTACATCAGTCAACATAGGCCACCACACTTGTGCCAGCCGAGCGATTTGTAATCCCAGTATCTGCTGACATTAACCAAGGGGAAACAAGTCAAAAACCTTCTTCACAGAGACACGAAGAAATTTACTGCTACAGCTTTTCAGAGACTGGCTACAGCTTTTCGACTAGACTACTCGAACCAGGCATCAGAAATGAAATGTAGTATCTTCTCACACTGATTTTTTTAAAGGATCAGACTTTCTGCAAGATATTTTATCAGACAAGATAACCACGTAGTTGGCTATAAGAGAACACTACAATTTAGTTGTATGAAGTCAGAAATAGATTCAGGTTGCACTCTGAGCCCCACTGCTAGCCTGCAGGATGATCTATGTACGCTGTTTCTGTCTCCTTGCAATTCAGCTTCTTCTGTGTAAGGCAAGAACAACAATATGAATTTTTAAAGCCCATTTAGAGGCATTGATGAAAAACAGTGTGCAAGAAGTAAACAGCAGTAGGAATACACATTCTGTCATTTTCTCTCTGGAAGAACACAGTTTATTCAGTATCTTTCCCTTGAGTTTTGGCCTAAATCTCAGTTGCGCTGAACGGTGTGTTTTAATAAAAAAGCAAGAAGCCCAGACGATAAGCTGCTGCTTTTTCTTACTCTTGACAGAAATCTTATTCATAGAGCACAGCATGCATACTTCTCATCTGTGCCTTCCCTCTGCATCTTTGCCCACAATAGAGATAATAAAGATATTCAAGGATCAAATAGGAAGGTTTCTCATACATCTGTATTCTTTATAGTTCTTCTGTTCACCACTAATGGAATAAAGTAAGAGGCCTGAACCTAATGAATATCACTTAGTTAACGTTCTGGACCTGTCATTCTTTTGGTTTTCTTCAAATTCATTGGAGCAAAGAAAGTTTCATAAAATTGCATCTTGTAAGCACAGAACATCCTATAAAGAGTCAATTTTATATATTTTTTTATTCACCTTTAAATATTTCATTATTTAAATTGCCTATGTGTTGGACTGAAATAATAATTCAATCATAAATCTTTTGAAGTGCACTGAGACTTTATATCTTGCTGAGATATATTCTCCAAGCACATCCTCTGTTCATTTATTATTCATTATCATCCACAGTTTGCCAAATTCCTGTGGAACCCATTTTCAATTTTCAAATCACAACCTTCCACTAGAATTGTGGTGCTTTCATCACATAGACATAGCACTTGAAACTACGGGATGGAAAGCCAACTAAGCCATGTGGATGTACTGAAAATACAAGTGCTGCTGTGCATCAGACAAGGATAGATCTATATTAGTTTTGAAGAAGTCTTGTCAGGACTATCTGAAACCTGTCACTGCAATGTATGCAAAATAAGTAATGTCTTTATCTGAGCGCTCTGTAATAAATAATTTTCATTTCAGACACAACTGAGATAAATAATTCAAAAAAAGTGATTACTACTTACTTCCATCTGGCAAATGTGTTGCACAATTGCATTAAAATAAGTGGCTTTGTCTATTTTTGTGATACTGGAAATACATCTAACAAACTGTTCTATATAAATAATCTTTCTAGGTTTTTTTTTTTAGAAGTAATAACTTTTATGAAATATTAATGTTTCAGTCATTTCAGTATCTCAGACCATATTGTAACTTTGGCTTTTAAACAGCAAAATCAAAGCAGGGACTTCTGTTTAAAAATACATGAACTTCATCTGGTATTATCACTAATCTACCACAAGAACCCAAGACGTCCTATTAAAAATGCAACAAATCACTACTGCAAAAATGTTAAAGTACACCAGTATTTTAAGGAGGGCATCGCAAGATTACTCTTAGATCAGCGATCTCCAGAAGATTTCTTAAATTGCTCTCACTCATCAAAGAAAAAGGGACAAGAATTCAGCAACTGACCTCTGCCCTAGTCTTCCATTCTAGCATAGAAACCACTTACTTTTCCATTGCTAGTACTATCTTTGATTTCTAAAGTTACTTCACAGAGGTCATTTCATAGTAAGTAAAACCAGAATCTTTTAGTAGATGCCCTGCTTTCTTAGGGATGACTGAACATCTGCTGACAGGAAACGGTGAATGAATTTCTTGTTTGTTTTGCTTGTGTGAATGGCTTTTGCTTTACACATTAAACTATCTTTATCTCAGCCCATGAGTTTTCCACTTTCACTCTTCCAATTCTCACCACCATTCAACTGGGGATTAGTGAGCAAGCAGCTGCCTACAGCTTAGTTGCCAGCTGCAGCTAAACCACAACAACCAGGAAATACTTTTTTACTGTGAGAGTGACTGAGCACTGGCATACATTGCCCAGAGATGACACGGAGTCTCCCTCCTTGGAGATATTCAAAAGTCATCTGAACACAGTCCTGGGCAACTGGCTCAGGAGGTATGTATGATGCACATGAAGCATAAAGACTCCAGGTCGTTCTGCGTGAGCAGGCAGGGTGGACAAGGTGACATCCTGTGGTCCCTTACAACCTCACCCATTCTGTGATATCCTGAAATACACGCATATCAATATCAAATACAAAAGTCACAAAGGAAGTATTTGGTTATGTATTTTCCAGAATCTGTTTCCCAAACTTCACTATGCCAAAGTTTAAATCACTACATAAAGACTAAAAGACATTAAGTATTCATAACTAGATACATCTAGAAATAAAAGAGTAAGAAATGCTGTTTGTTAAGGTTTGGGGTTAATCAACTATAGAATTTAGTATAAAGTCTGTACCTTTTCAGAAATAGCTATTTAATTCCGTGCCAGAGATTCTGTATCAGAAAACTGACAGGAAAAACAATTTATTATTACAAACATCTACAGAATTCAACTAACAGATAATGCCCACAAACTTCAAATATGTAACATGTATTTGCACTTCTTTAAATATTAACTACACTAGAAATTAATTCCTAAATATTTTTTATTATTAACTCCAGATGAGTATAAAAAGATATATGACAGATATAAACTGCAGAAAATTTTCAAAATTATGCATTGAGAAGCCTTTATACTGCACTCTTTATGGATTACCACAAGCATTAAACCTCTTTGTTCAAGCTCCATTGAACAATGTGTACTTTTATACAGATATTCATTCTTAAAATTCTTCCTCCCACTACTTCAAAATATTAGATAAACATGAAGCTCATTTTTTACATGGTGAAAGAACAGCCCATGAGCAAATTTTATTTAAAGGAGAAAACTAGTAGAAAGATCTACATATCTGAACAGGGACATGGTAATTAAGTTAGTCACACTAGCAGAAATTTTAGGACACCGTCTGAGTACTTATTAAGAAGCCACCACAGCTGGAATTAGGAAAAAAACACATATTTGAATAAAGTGCCTGCAGAGCCTAGTTCATCAAAACTGCTGAAATAATGTGATGTCAGGGCAATCAAATGTCCATTTTACTTAGCTAGTAAACAGTTTACTTAACTTTACAGTCTTTAATTTTGCTAATGAGTGATTAGACCTGAATTTCTGGGTGTAACTTCACAGCAGAACCTCAAGAAAGAGAGACAAATCCAACAGCATCTTTGTGATATAATAATATTCTTTTGAAAGCCAGGCCAGAAAGCAACTGCACCTGAGTGAAGATCTGCTGTTGCAAAGCCCAAGCAGGCTCAACAAGGTGAATAACAGATCTTATCCTTTTAAAAGCCTGAGACAGCATTATACCATTTTAGCACAGCTTCATCAGCTACATCACTTAGGAAATTAGAAATGTCATTCTCCATTTTAATTCACCTTCAGGTAAAAGGTTAACTCATTGGAAAGGATATTTTAACAGGCCAGATCTTTCAAAATCAGTAACGAATTGGGTTGGAGATATCTTTCAGAAGGGACGACTTCAATTAAAACAGCCCTCACTAGCGATAATGAGTAGAGAAGGAAGGTTAGTGCTGGACAAAGAAACACTTGCCCTCTTGCCAAATAGGGGATGCAAAGACCCTTATCAGCCTGAATTATGCTGAAAAATCTTCAAAAGGCTCTAAAAACCAGAAAGGTCATTTTGTTTCAAGGAGACTCTTTCAAAAGGGGTAAAAGTGACAGAAAAGCTTTTCCTAATAATTTTTAAAACTCGACAACATAAAAATGTTTGCTGGGCTAAGAAGGAAGGACAGAAGGAGAGAGAGAAAGGGAGAGGAAGAAGGAGGGAGGGAGGGGAAGGAAGGGAGAGAGAGAAAGAGAAAGGGAGAGAAAGAAAACTGTTATGGGAATCTGAATGTCTCAAAGAACATTTGCAGTAATCTTACGGCCACTGTTTATTTTTCTGGTAGATGTGTAATTATCCATCCAGGCTACATTAGCAGCCATAAAAGCTCTCTCATGCTTTTCAGATGCACTACCCAAGAACAAATTTGGTGCAAGCAGGAGCACACATACATTTGGCCTAAGCCTCCATCCTAATGTAAAATTTGATTCAATTCCAACTTTACTGGAGAATGAGAGAAGTTCTTGCTCCTCTTAAAATATAAAGCTCATGCCTAGATAGCACTAATTTGTCTCTTACAGAAGTATAACAAACTAATTATAAATCAAATGCAGGAGCCTGAATTTCTTTTATAAACTCTGACCTCATTACTGAATCCTCAATACCACTGCCTTTCTTTCTCCCCCTCTTCCTCCCTTCCCCCCACCCATTTATTATTGTAATGCTATTTAGGATGTTACTTTTACTTGGAGTGAAAAATGGTCAGAGTCACCTAAAGAACGGGCATACTTTAAGAAGAGCACAGTTATTTGTTCAACAGCAGGTTAATGCAAGCAAAGGAAAGCTCAACTCAGTAAGGCACTGCATAAAGAAACAGAAGTCAGCTGGGTAGCAATGAGAATACAATATACTTCCAACCACATGCATCTCATTATATGTAAATCACTGCACTCTGCTTAATTAGTAAGCTCTGCATTTTCCTTCCAGTTCTGATTTTTAAAGGCAATAAAGCCACTCCAGAGTAGGAGGTTATAGCAGTAAGAAACCTGACTTCATGTCAATTGATGAGAATTCCCCTGTAACAGCGCAGGACCATGTAAATCTTATCAAAGGAACTCAAAACAGAAATAAGACTTATTTTCTTTCAACCATTCAAACAAATCACCTGGGAGATAGCATTCTCTCCCTTCAGACTGAAAGTAGAAGATAGAGTCTACTACTCATATTCATTTTACTGATCTAAGGACCAGCCACATATGACCCTATTTTGTTAGACATTGCGCAGTTTCAGAGAAATAGTGTCCAGGTGCTATGCCACAGAGTGGATGATGCACATGAAGCATAAAAAAATGTGTTTACTTCAAGTATGTTAGTTGGATTAATTTTTTTGATTGCTTGTTTTGCTGGGTTTTCCTGTGAAGACTTATGCAAAATAGGAAGAAAAAGGGAAAACTGCAGAGAAGCGTGAGTGCAGCTGAGGTACAGTGACTGTGAAGAAGGCAGGAGGACATGCTTCACTCAGAAAGGGACAAGAGTTCAAAATAGTGGATTTCACATACCAAAGCCCCTCCTTTAGCTGTGTCTCCAACTGCCACCACAGTTGGGAGGCTTCAGCTGTCTCAAAACCCTAAACTATCTTGCCTCAGTTGAGCAAGAATCTTAAATCATTTTCAAAACAGATAGCAATTGCACAATCCACACAACATTATGTGCTCTGTAACAAAATATTGAACTAAAGACATTCACAGGAGTAACTGTTTCCTTACAGCTGACACCCTGCTTCCAGAGTTCCTATCTTGACCAGTATGCCAGCAGCGCAGGCAGACCGCCTACACCCTGTCTCCTGCCGAACATGGGCAGCATGAGCAGGATGCTGCCCACATTATTGACGTAAGGTAGGATTTTCTCCAATCACATTGCCATTGCTGGAGCCAAGGGGCAGCTATGCCCCTGACTCTCACCCGCATGCAAAAGGCATTTGCTCAATTGGCTGTTGCTGCCAGATGACCCAGACACCAAGTGCTCCTGGCAGTTTGCCATCGCTTATCACCCTGTGTTTGCTGTCGGTGATTAGGCCATGCTGCTCCTCACCTTTCCTACTGCCTCAATAAGACTTTGGTTTTCAGTGTGTTGTCAGACCCCATTACTGTTCAGACCTCAGCACCTGACCATATGTTAAAATTAGACACCAGCTGAAAAAACACAGTTAAGTTTAAGCTAGGTGTTAATTCAAAGTAAAAGTCAAAATACCATTAGTGGACCAGGAAGCATTGTTTCCAGCATGATTTTATTTGGAGCACTCTATTACTATTACTCAATCAATCTGCTGAGATATATCCTAACAAAGTAAAATATGACACACACAAAAAAAGAAAGATTGAAAGATGCTTTTGGGAACGTTTGTTTTCTTGCCTTCTATGAGATGATAAAACACATGTGCTGTCTATAAATCACTATTCATTTAAAGCTGCTGAGAGCACTGTTTTAATGAAGTAACTGAATATATTTGTACCCATTAATACGTTTGAATTAAACATGTTTAAAGCAATAGCTTCTACTGAAAGTATGTTTCAGTTTTTAAATAAAGATACAAAATGTACATATTACAGTGAGAGATTTAAAGCAAACCCAGTTATTTTAGTGCTTTCCTTTTTCAGTATTTCAAAGACTAACAGTTAAAATCTAACAACAGAAGCTCAGTGATTCTACTGCTCCCTTGGTGGCCTTTAAGACCTTGGTTTCAGTCACTAATCCAGATACTAACAGACCTTCCTCTATTTCCAGGAATCATATCAGAAGCTTTCATAATTTCTTGGTAAGAAATGGAACACTTATATGAGCAAATTCAATACTACTTGCATGTTTCACACTCTTTACAGCCACAGGCTGTTCAGTATTAGCAACTAAATACACCAAATGTATTACAGAACCTACAGAGCATAAATAAGAAGCCTGAATGGAAACGCAAGAGATTTTCTACTACATTTTCTATGAAAGAATCCAATATTTTCTTCAGATGATACAAATTATCATACATGCTTCGTAATAGAGTGGTGCATTGTAATTATATTTTGGCTTCTCTTTGTTTCTCCGAAACCCTGTGAACATAAAGGCTTGAAAACAATAAAATAAAGAAAGCAGTTTCTCTAACAGAGATTGGCCATTATTTCAGTTGTCCTGGTTTTACTTGGCAAGAAACACCTGGGTACCATAAAAGGACTGATCCATTATTATCTCATAAAACCCTAGAAATTCCAAGATCAAAAATAAAGATTTTTCTTTTTTTTTTTTTTTTTTCATTCCTCAAGCAAAGAGAATTCCATTAATATGTTTCAGAAGAAGATGAAACCACTGCTGCAAACCATTGGTTGCAACCACCCAAGCCTCATTGGAACATGCATACGTTGCTGCTAGCAAATACTCTCGCTCCCATTCCTCTCTGCTAGAAGGATGTATAAAGGAGTCAGAGTAAGGCCTCTCACCCCTGCCCCAATAGAGTTTCTATTACCAGTAACAATTTTACAGTCCAGTTTGCTTTTGTCTGTATTTTTTGAAAGGTCTGAGGTGCTGGATGATTAATACTCAGACAGAGAACGCTTTCTTGACCTGAAATTACATTCTTACACAGTGCTAGGCACCAACTAACAAAATGGATTTTATTTCCCAGCAGTTTACGGAAGAGGTAGACAAAATGGATAGGTCAATCCTGTTCTCATAGGTCAACCCCAAGCCAATAAGTGCACCTCTGCCTTAAATACCCAACTGCATTCACACTGGCTGTAACAGCATCTCCCAGGACCGTTCAAGATGAAAAATGACAAGAGCTTTTGCATCCTCTGTATACATTCCTACACCACCTAACTCTACCGAAAGACCAGCTTCAGTGTACACATTAATTTTCCTACCAAGGTGTATAATGAGAGGCTAATATTCTTAAAATGCATGGTAAGAATGGAACTAGAGGTTTCCCTGAGGGTTGCAGAGAAGAGTGATAGCATTCAACACTCATCTTTAGAGGCATGCCTTATGCTAGAGGCAGCAAACACAAGACAGTGAGAGCTACTCTCCAGTGACTGAAAGTCTCATACCCATACAAGCTCCGGGCCCTTGAGTTACAACAGGCCGTCAAGGGCACTGAGCTGCAACTCAAAACTGCACAGCCTCCCTTAAACCACTACCCAGATAACATGCTTCAAAACGTACCATCCCAGAGAAGACTTAGGCCATGCTGTTATCATGCATATGGAACCATTACAGGGTTGGGTTTTTTTTCCTTCATCCTTTAACATCTCTGATAAGCCCCTTTTCAACAATCAACCTTTCAACAATGTTCATTGACCGAATGAAAAATCCCTTCAGCCACCCGTAAAAAGCAAAGTAGCAGTTGGGCTGGATATACTCTTCCTAGTCTTTGCCTTCACTCTCCAGATCCTCTAAGGGTCAACCTTCACATCACAGGTTAAAATTTTGGCTCAAAACAGGCAGATCTCCAACCTCCATTGTCTAGAGAGTTTAGCACTTGCAAAGCTCATCACCCAAACTTTCCATATCACACTAGCGCTGACAAAAGCTTTTGGAGTTGTGGTGGGTTGAATCTCGTTGGATGCCAGGTGCCCATTACTACCCACCTTGGCTGGACAGAGAGAAATAATAACAAAAAGCTCACAGGTGGAGATAAGGACAGGGAGAGATTATTCACCAATTAGTGTCACAGGCAAACCAAACTCAATTTGGGGAAATTAGTTTATTATCTATCAAATCAGAGTAGGATCACAAGAAATAAAATTAAATCTTAAAACACCTTCTCTCTCTTCTTCCTAAGCTCAACTTCACCCCCAGTTTCTCCACCTACCCCCCTGCCCCAGCAGCACAGTGGGATGAGGAATGGGGATTGCAGACAGTTCATCACATGTTGTCTCTGCCACTCGTTCCTCCTCGGGGAAGGACTCCTCATGCTTTTCTGCTTGAGTGTGGGGTCCCTCCCACAGGAAACAGTCCTGCATGAACTGCTCCAATGTCGATCCCTTTCCTCCAGGAACAGACTGCTCCAGCATGGGTCCCCTAAGGGGTCACAAGTCCTGACAGCAAACCTTCTTCAGTGTGGGCTCCCCATGGGGTCACAGCCTCCTTTGGGTATCCCACTGCTCCAGTGTGGGATCCTCCCTGGGCTCCACTATGGACTTCCATGGGCTGCAGGAGAATCTCTGCTCCAGCACCAGTAGTTTCTACTCCCTTCCTTCTTCACTGACCTTGTTTGCCTGTACAGCTGTTTTATTCACATATTCTCACTTCTCTTTCTGGCTGCAATTGCTCCTGCATAGTAACTTTTCCCCCTTCTCAAATATACTATCCCAGAGGTGATACCACCACTGCTGATGAACTTGGCCTTGGCCACCAGTGGGTCTGTCCTGGAGCTGGCTGGCTCCACCAGACACAGGGGAAGTTTCTAGCAGCTTCTCAGAGAAGCCACACTGTAGCCTCCCTGCTACCTTGCCATGCAAACCCATACAGAAACACCTGCACAAGATTTCCCAGATCAAGTCCAAACTTGTGATCCAGACAAGCTGAACCTGCAAAGGCAGTAGGAGGGGGCCGGATAGTTACAAACCATGGCTAAGCAGCACTTCTTGGTAGAGGCTTCCCTGGGGAACAAGAAACTACACGCTTAAACTGTCGCTGTGACGGGGTGACAGTTCCTGAGGTCTGTTCCCTATGAAAACCTGGATTCCTAGCTGGGTTACCACCATACATGCTGTAACTTTTGGCCAGCCCTTAAGTGGTCAGTTAGTTGTCCTAGATGGTTGTAGATGCATGCAACCGAATGATTTTATTCTATTCTGTTTGACCAGACTCTTAACTGTGGCTTGTATACATAGATGAAAAAAAATACCTACTTCTATGAAATCTGCTAAGATCTTGACCTTAACAACTTCATCATTCTCTAAGCATCTGCTATTTCAAAACAGGTAATACTACCTAAAGCAAGGTACTTTAAAAAATAGGTTTTTATTTCACAGGTCTCATAATTGAGACCTTTTCCTGTGAAAAGCTGTATGTATCCAAGGTGCTGGATAGCTATGCTAGGGGTCATACTTAGCATTTACACATATACATACAAATAAACTGATCGGGATTTGTGACGTGAAATTCAGACTAGAATTATCTTTCATGAACTTGTTAATAAACAGTGACTATTTCCCATCTTTTCCCGAAAACTTGAGTGGCTTCAAACAAAAGTAGAACTAAATTGTAATTAAAACCAAACCAAAACAAAACAGGAGGTTCTTCACATAATACGAAAACAGCTTCAGAACTTCCTGTTGTAGGTGATGATGCTCAAAAAGCAGCAGGTCATAGTTACAGAGAAAAAATTAACAATAGTTATTACACAGAAAGGGATTGCCATTGGGTTAGAAAGACAGTTTGCTGAAGGCAAGGATAACATTTAGAGGCGATATCACTACATGACTGTCCTCATTTCACACTCTTCCCCAGGCATCCAGAAACAGATAGGGTCACAGAAAGGGTACTGTGTTAGATCAACCTTGATATGACTGCTCCCTTTTTTAATCAGCATGTATAAAACCACATGCTGATAAAATTCTTCCTTTTATCCCCAAATATCACGTATGCTTTCATTAGATCCAGCAAAATCCATGCTGCCCAGCGTGTACCAAAAGCCATCATATTTAACATGGGGGAACTCTGTAAAAAGATAGATTCTTAGAGAACTGTGAGGGAGAAAAGCATGAAAGGAAGCATCTTATAAGAAGGTGTTGCTTTAGAGGCAAAGGGATTGCTTACAGAGAGTGCAAAGAAAGCCTAAAAAAGGAAAACTTCAAAGGTGTTATCTGTACAAAGCTAAAATAATGCATGAACCAGAGCTTACTGTAGGTTTCCTTCTCCTTCACTTCTGGATATTTCAGTAAATAATAAACAAGGTAAATACTTGTCAGAGGGAAGTTTCCTTCATTATTACGTAGAAATAAACATTTTTCTATGATGCAGAAATAGGTGACATTTCCAGGGTTTGTTTTTGGTTTTTTTGTTTTTAATTTACATTTACACGTGTGTGCACTTATCAAAAAAATCAGGAATTACATGATGGGCTGGTGGAACATAGGTATGCTATCCCATTTTTATATCATAAAAATTGGTATAGTTTTAGTATTATATGCACAAAATACAAAGTAGATTTAGATCACAGAATCACAGAATGGTTTGGAAGAGACCTTAAAGATCATCTAGGTCCAACCTCCCTGCCTGTGGCAAGGACACCTTTCGCAACATCAGGCTGCTCAAAGCCCCATCCACCCTGGCCTTGAACACTTCCAGGGATGGGGCATCCACAACTTCTCTGGATTAATATCCTTTATTAACTGAAGGGGGAGGGAAGGAGGATAAAAGAACAAAAATGATGTAGGAGGAAGGCAAAACTCCCTCAGATCTAAATCCTGGAGTAGTTTTCTATTCTTAACCATTCTAATCAGTAAATATGAAAGTGAAACACATGCACCTCTACTTCGAATCAGTATCTTAAGGCTCCATAATATGACAGGCATTTTCCTTAATTGTTCCTCACTCAGGAAATATAAAGCAGTTCTCAAGAACCAAACCTTTAAGGAGCCTGAATATTTTTTTAGTTTGAGAGAAAGAAACCTCTCACTCCCTGACAGCAAGACCCCATTAAGAAAGGTGCTAATTGGCTACACCCTTTGGGAGCTCAGTGTACTCCAACTTTTATTTCAAGGCTTAGCGTGAGGTTATCATATTAGTCAGTTCCTGATGTGAAATACCACGTGTGAAACTATACTGTGAGTGCAAAATGACCGAGATTCACTTTGACTGCAGTGTCAGCACAAAGTTCCTGTAAAATAAAGCTACTGAGAGAATGTGATGCATTAGCATGTCTTCACTCACCTTACTTCTTGAAAGTATGATTAAAACTTTTCAGTGTGTATAGTACTGTCGTTTTATGAATGCCTGTTGCTGCTGCTTTCGTGTTAAAAGGCTATTACCTACTAATAGAAAACAACTCAGGTTATCATCTGTCATATTAGAATATTCTCTATTAGCTTTAGGAAGGCAAAAGACCTGGTAACAGATCATAATTTTTATACATGCTTATCCCTGCATATTTAAGTACAGTGAACAACATGGAAATAGGTGTGCATTTGAAAGGTATTCATTTGCTAACAGAGGCTGCACTAGCTGTCATTGTGACAGATGCAAAGAAAGCTGGTTGAAGAAAATCAGGACGGACACAACTGTGACGGCCTTCTCCTAGCTACTGCAGAATGGCTAGCAAAAGATAATAAAGCTGGAGATTATTCACTGTAACAGCTTAATCAGAAATAACTAGATAACAAACACACATCTCAAAACCCCTAAAAGAACTAAAGCCCACAGTCCCTACTCCCTTAGCTTACAAACTACCAGCCAGCTCCATGTGTGAAGCCCGGAAATAAGTTAAACAGCATGAATTCTACAGGCACTGAACCACCCAGCTGATGCATTAGAAAGAGTTTAAGCCACAGAAGTACTTTAGATGTTATTTTTCACACTGCCTTTTCATTCTGTAAGGAGAGATTTCTAAAGCTTCAGATACTTTATGGTATTTAGACAGGGGAAGCAATATAAACAAACACATATTTATCAGTCACGGTCTTGGAAACAAGAGGAGAATGAAGCAACTGAACAAATCCTCAGGTCAGTGGATATCTGGCACTACTGTCCCTTAGAGCTTGGTTCAGCCAGTAACAATTCAGAGCAGCTACCCCCCAAACTATAATGGCATTCTTGATACTGTTTTTAAAATGATCCTTCTGAATTCCAGGTAGTTCACTGCTCTCTGTGAAAAAGGAGGTTGTATTTAATTTTTGCAGAAAAAAGCCTGCATTCAAAATCCCACTTGAGAGTGCGCATGTTCTTACATTTCTGCAAAATGCCTTAATGGCTTAACACAATGTGTAGCTTTTATTGCGTTACTTACATTTTACAACATTTTTTTTTTCCCCAAAAATTGTTTAAGAATCAATACTGTATTATTCCCGTGGCTTTACAGTATTTTATCTACTCGGATTTTTTATTATAAGCATTTCACCTAATACCTCCATTTTTTTTATTTTTTTTTATCCTTCTACAAATTCAAAAAAGTTATTTTCAGGATTAGAGTTACTTTGGAGATTATTTTAAGGGATTATATTGATGCACGTTCCTCTTCTCAGAATAATGATAATTTGCCAGGCTTGCCTGCAGGCCTGTAACAGCATTTGATCTTTTATGATCTCATCGAATTTATACTGATTTTTGCATATAGTTTCTATTTAAAATCATGAATAAAGACATTTGTAAATCCCAGATCAGCCTTTTTTTTCTATGCCATTTTATTTTTGTATGCAAGAAGGCTATTTCATTCATTGAATGCTTCTTTTTTTTCCTGAGTGAATGAACTTGGAAACATGAAAGGTTTAAAATAGTGAGAAGAAAACAGTTTTAAATTGATCTCTAAATACAATTAACAGAATAGACTGAATAAATTAGCAGATTGTTACATCTGGAGAAGAGTTTTTTCTTTGGAGTAAACCAGCTCCTTCGTATAAGTTTGGGGTTTTTTTTTAAGGTATTATTTTCACATGTCAAAGAATTACAGTACTGTTCCTCTGTGCTTCACTTCAGTATATGTGGGAAATTATTAACAGTTGTGATATGCTTGGTTTCTGAGATAGAAAGCACAAACTCCAATGAAATTTCTACTATGAATAAATATTTGCTGCATTAAGAAGAATCACTTCATGGACTTTTTTTTGACAGTAAACCAGGAACTAATTGGATTGTAATTGCCAACAGTCAGAGACTGCTGGAGCAACCGAACAGGTTTCTGAAGTTATTAGCATATTACTTAATTACTGGTTTCTACAAACCATAAAAAAATGTTGATATTTAATCTACAGATTTAAAGAATTTAAAGGATAAGTCTAACTGAATGAGCTGGTTTTCTTATCTGACATTTCATGCCTATTATACAACCTTGAAGCTAAACATAAATTCAAGATTTTTAAAACTCATCAGCTGAAGCAAAATCTATCATGAGATACAAAAAGAAATACCATAACAGAAAACAGTCATGGTATTTCTTATGACGAAAATACTGTGGATCAAAAGTAATTCTTTTCTATAGAATTCCACCTATTTCTTGACATTAATGAAAGATTTGGGGACTTACTGGTGTACTGCTTATACTCCTGTGGGGTTTAGAGGGACACAAGGTAGGGAAAAGAGACTTTACAGATGGCTTGGAAGGCAAGAATGATCAGCTACTACTCTTCACATCTGTGAAGGCAGAGGCAGAGGGAGTGTGGTTGAACAGTTGCATGATACAGGTTAGATTTTAGTAAACAAATCTTATGAAAAGGGTAATGAAGCATGGGAATACATCATCTCACAATGTCACAGGGTTCCCCACTCTGGAATTCCTTAAAAAACAAGTGAAGGCAAACACCCTTCAGGATGCCCATGGACCGATAAAACCACCAAGTCATTCCCAGCTTCATCATTCTGTTTATGCAATATAAAATTTCCGTGCAAAATGTAATTCCTGTCACCATGCGATTCAATGAGTTTAAACACAACTCAGCAAGTGGGCAACACTGGAAAAGTGACTAAGGGTGATGCAAAGATCAGGATCAAGACAGGGATCAGAAACCTGTAGCTGCAATAGCAGGCCATAGCTTAGGTTGCCAGGGAACAGATGAACTTAAATTCCTCTGAGAAATCAGCAAGGAAATGCAAAAGGCAGTGGGACAGAGCCAGAGTGAGGAGGGTCAGAAGTGAGAGCTGTTGCTCAGCATTGGTGCGATGGATGACAGCTGAAGCTGTTGAGCAGATGCGATTACAGAGCAACAGAGAAGAGGGAATGTGCCAGAGAACTGCCTTGTGAAAAATCCACTGCACTGAATTGGTGTCTTCAATACTCTTCTAATTCCTAATGTCATGTTCCTTTCAGAAAGGGCTGCCTCTTTCAATATGCTGGGCAGGCATTTTCTGAGGCGCAGAGCCTCTCCAGGGGTCAAATTTTCTTCAAGAAGCAGTGCTGTAAATGGGCGACCACAGCCTTTGCACCAGGGGAAGCAGAGAGGCATGCAGCAGAGCAGTGGTGCTGTACTGACTAGTGGTTTCTGTTTGGTGCCCTGGCTTAGCCTCTTTGGAAGATGTAAGCAGAGGCAAACACAGTTATTTGTAAAAAGAGCTGCTAATGGAGCAATCAGCATGGCAGTGATGGAAGAGGTAGTGGAGGAAACAATTCCTGTTTCAAAGCCCAGTTAGAAGGTGAGAGCATCTCTCACCTGCCAATCCACTCAAAATCAAAAAAACTACAAAAATTGGTGTATTTATGCAACATTTAAGTGACAATTTCTTGCTTCTACTTAAGGCAGGGTCAGATTTGCTTGTATCCCAAAATAACTTTTTTCATTCTCTGACAAGATACGGGTGTCGGAAGACCTGAAAACAAGGTTATTTGTACCATCATTTTAACTGTTCCTTTTGCTTCTTCCTCTGTTTTTTTTTTGGCAATCAGTACAGTTATTTCTACAATGTGCACATTCCGCACACAGATGCTGTTAGGGATCAGCAGGCTGCACATGCAGCATGAAGTGCACTAGAAAAAAAACAACTGAACAAGGTTTACCCAAAGGACAGAACATTTCTCTCCTGTATAATTTGCAACTACAATCACATCTCCTACAGCTCCACACATCCAAGCCAGAAAGATAGTACAAGTAGAATTTTTATCTATTTATTTACAGAGCAGTTTGGACAGCACTGCAATATAGATAAAATTTTCTGTCTTTCTGCATTTCTACCTTCCATCTCTTTTGGCAATATACTTCTAAAATAGGAATGTAGGAATGCCAACAAATACAAATGCCTGCTGCTTAAGATAAATATCTCATGTAGTCTCTTCATAAATATTCCATTTATCTAAAACATTTTTTCCTAAAATAATTAGGCCTTTTACCTTAACTGCTCCTACTGGTATGAAACCTGGAAACCTGTTTCCAGGTCTTCCTTTCCATTTTGGTTTGTTGCCAAATTTTTCATCCATACATAAATATATATATGTACTTATCCATCTTCAACCAATCTTTGCATGAACTATTAGTTTGGTTTTTTTTCTTTTTGCACAAACTCTTTGATTTTATTTTTTCTTTTTATGTGTTGGAGCCTAAGGTGAAAAGCATTCCATTTCAGGTTTCACTTTCTGACTAAATAAAGCAACTTCACAGAAGTCCTTCCTGCAAGGCAGGCTGAACATCCTCTTAGTAGTCACGTACATGTTTTATGCACCAGCCTTACAAACTGAATGATTCCTCTTGGTTGCCTTTATGCAGAAGGGGCCTGATATAATGACACTGCCACATAATATAGCAACATTTTAGCCACCATTTTTATGTTACATTTTCAGTGGCTACATAGGAGGTACAAGTCATATTCTTAACATGTTCCTCCCGCTGTGTTCCTAAATTTGTCAGTAATGAAACAGAATTCCACCCACCTAACATTCTCAGAAAGCATCCAATGTATATGAATTTTTGACCACATTTTAAGTTTTTCCTTCCTGCCAATGGACAAAGTATCAAGTGTTATTTTTTTGCAGTTGCCACAGTTAATTCAATTTACCCTTTTTTTTCTTTTTCTGCTCCCCCAAACTTCAGAAGATTGACAGTGAAATCAATCTTACATCAGTTTCAACATCCAATTAGATTTTAAAATGCTGTAGCTGTGCTATGTAAGGTTCACAAGTTACTGGTTTTGTAATGGCAAAAAAATAAAATCACCAGTCATCTATCCATTTTATGATCTTACAGTGACCTACAATTTTGTTCAAAGCCAGAACCAGTACATAATACCCAGAAGGCTAAATAAAGGAAGAGCCATCTGCAAAATGCTCCTTTACACATAACAATCTCTTTTGACATTTCAGTACTCATTAAACGTTGTTGCTTGCATCTACTGGTGGCTTTTTGAGAACTCAATTTAACAAATTTGACAAAATATCCTGCAACTTATGTGACAATGAAAATTAGTATCTGCAATGGTTTACAAGCACTACTAAAAAAGATGAGAAAACATGCTTGCTACATAGTTAAAAATGCTGAATTTGGGGGGAAAGAAGGGTAAAGAAGAGAGTTACATATAACAGTGTGTGTGCATCTTTCACATAAACAGTAGTGCTGGGATCACTCTCAAGCTGTGCATTTGTCAACTTCACGTTCAGAAAGTATATACGGATTTTCTCTTACCAAAAAAAAACCATCTAAACATTAACACTCATGCTTTTTTTATGTTACAAGATGCTTCAGTGCTCTAGTTCAGTACTGAATCTGCACAAGTAGATGCACTGAATGTATGTAATTTAGAGAGACTTCTATTAGCAAAAAAGACACTGCAGAAGATGACAGTTAAGATGTTGATTTGACATTCTGACTCTATCACAAAGGTTACACTCACTGCAGTTGCAGCACAAGTCCAATCAAATCTGTACCAAGCTAAAAAGTAATCACCTTCTGTGAAGGCCATTAGCAGATTAAGCCTGGGATAAAGGAAAAAAAGTAACATGCATCTATCAAAGGGCAGAAAACCAATGGCTTGTACATAAGCCATCTTTTCAATTGTATTTAGGTAAGTGATTAGTCTTAACACTATCATCTTACTATTTGACTTCATCATGGCCATACTGTGACCCAAATACAGCAGATATATCAACAACCAGATCAAGACCAATTCCAGCTGCAGGCTTTTTAAGTCTACTGATAAACTAGGGATGACTAATGGTAGCTGTCTTGGCTTTGCTTACAAACTATTTTATCCAAACTAAGCACATCCATGAGAAAACTAACCCATATTCCAGAAATCATTTTGTTGCATCAACTTGATCAAAAGGAAAATGGATCATGAGTGAGCATGCACATTAAGGATGCAAATACACATTGTTAGCACATCTTCAAAGGCTGCAGTATTAAGAGATGATGTATCTCAGGACTGGGTTAGGAACAAAGAACTGCTTGCTCTTTCTAATGACTTGAGACCAAATCATGCTATTCTGGATTGAGCAAAACTTGAACGGGAAGAATATCATGAGGTTGCCCTGAAGGTTTCCACAGTGTCATCTTGTCTGAGAGAAGCAATGAGGATTTTCTGAACAAGCTGGCAGTGATTCAGTCACTAAACCTCTTGATCCTGTGAACCTCTTGAAAACATGAGGCCATCTGCCACAGAGACTTTGTTTCCACTACCTGCAGTATACACACCCATTCCTAATCATGGCCTTTGATTTACATGACCCTACGACAGCTTCCTCCTGCCAGTGCTATGAAAATCAGGAAGATGTAACTCCTGATTAATCAACTTGAAACCATGAAGTAAGAGATCCCCCCCTTTCCTTTTGTATTTTTATAGTTGGTTTATATGCCCTTCACCCTCTAAGTCTGTACTGTAAACTTTCATTTATTTTACTCTTTACAAGCCCCTAATTCTTCTCCAGTGAAACTGCTGATCTGCCCTTTTTCGGGTATCTGACACAAAATTAACTTTGCCTTCATTTTTTGCACAGACAGCATGCCTACTCCATAGGCACCTTTGTGCATTCTTCTAGGGCTGATATTACAGATTTCTACCTCCCCCAGTCCTTTATAATGTGTATCCTCTAACAGTTTCACTGCTAGAGTCTTAGAACCTTGCTCATGCCATACCCATTGACTTTGGCTGTCACAGGGCAATAGGAGTCACTACACAGAATGATATTAATTTCTGTATTTTTTCTAAACTATCAATTAGACTTTTTCAGAGTTTAACTGATATGTTTTGGAGTCTATTTTATGGGTTTGGTCACCATTTTATATATTGCTAATGGTATGAACCCTGAAACGCTTATCAGCTATTCATATCTGCAGCTTCCATTTAAGGGTCTGGCTGTGTCCTAGTCTCTAAAAATACAAGTCATACTTACAGGACTGATGAAGGCTACCCCATAAGCTGCGTATTTTCTTTGCACTGTGATTACACTGTGTCACCTAAGTCAGACTCTGTTTTGGCTAATCATTTAGGACATGATAAAAATGGACATTATGCTCTGGGAGAAAAAGAAGTGTACAGACCAGTTTACCCAGGAGCTTTAATCAGGGTGTTGAGCCCTTCACCCTGCCAGTTACTTCAGACACAGCCACATTTCTGCCTGGGGTATTCTTGTCTTATGATTCAGATCTCCAGTTTAGATAACAGTTAAAGCATACACAAACACCCACCTCCAGCTATAACTAATACTTAACACAGGAGATACAGAAATCCACAGAAATATGTCAATCCCTAACACTTCTCTTTGTCTATGATCATTATTTCTCTAAAGCACTCTCCACACTGAGCTCACTCAGGATCCCCAGACTCTGGTTAACTACTGCAGCCACCCATGTCAAAAGGGGAAGCACTATGCCACTGGTGTATGAAAACACCTGTCTGATCCTTCTCATAGCATACAGAACTCTTCCCAGACCTGAGAGCTTGATCCTCTCACAACTTCTACTAGAAATTTTAGAATTTTGTTACCTCCATCCCATTTGCCAGATTATTCACTTATATTTTACGGCAGAGAAGTCAGGATAAACAGGCTTTTGAACTGTGTTCTGTGTTAGAAATGATACCCGAATGGATAAACTACTAGTATCTGACGAATACATGACATCACTTTTATTGACTCATGCCAAGGTTTTTACACATTAAACAATTTCAGCCCAAAAGTAAAAAGTTACTTATTACAAAATATTTACTTCTAATATTTAACAGAAAGAGCAACCAGCCAGTAAATCCAATGCCAGGTAGGCTGACCCCAAGCCCTTAGAAAAGCAACTGGGTTCTAAGACATAAAAAAGATCAGAAATTTATTTAAAAAAAAAAAAAAACAAGCAACAACAACAAAAAAATCGAACAACAAAAAATGAACAAACAAAAAGCCAAACACCATACATACAGTTTGGGTTGACTGGATGACAAGATCACCCAAAAGTCATGTCAAATTACACAGTGGGCGGATGCAGCTAAGCACTAGCCATTACATCATTAAACTGTCACATATAAAGTCTAAAGCTGGCTTGTGGGACCGCCAATAACAAGGAACTAGCTGTAGCAAGGAAGACTGGGAATCACCTTTTTCACTGGAACCATTAACTTCTGTAGAATGAAGTTCCAGATGTGACACAACAAAGGGATGTGTAATTTTAGGTGAACGTGTCAGATCTTTCCACACTCGTGCACACGTGCATTTTAAGGGATCTCAGATGCACAGGCTCTACACTTTCCGTCTGTATCACAGCCTTTGGTCCATGAACTATTTATTTCATCAGTTCTACTTCAGCTTCCTAGGCAGACTCTGTTCTCTGTAGAGTACACAATTCTGCTGCAGAACAAGAATCACATCAAATACGACTTTCAGAAAAGTACAAGTAATTTATTAAAAGTCCCAAGTGGCTTATGTAATTTTTAATTTTTTAAACACTGCTAGATCTCCTTTTCAAACTCTTGTATCTATATACCTCAGTGTCTGAACAGCTTGCAGAACTAAGCAGATCCTTCAGCTATGAGATAATCATTTTGGTTCACTTAAAATACATACGCCAGTACCAAAGGCCCAAACACCCCAAGGATCCTTCTGCAGCTTTCAGCACATCAGCACTTTTACTTCAGCACAACTCACTGTCTTTGATCTCTCTTTGAAAAGATCTGGCTTACGCTGAGGCTGCTTCTCAAAAAATAAATTGGCATTTGGAAAACAAAACCTTACACAATATAAATTCAACACTGGTTTTCTCTTCCAATATTTTCTCTCGTTGTTTTAAAATACATGACTTTCTAAAAGTCTGCAGGGCAGTGAACCTGACTCCTGAGCTTCACATCATTTATTGGCATTTAAAATGCATCTGTCATCAAGAAGACTATGCTAAACAGGGATACTATATAGAGTAAGTCTTTGGCTGTGGAAGAAACCACACTAAAAAGAGATGACAAAATCATGAGCACAATCATCCTAAAGGCTCTCAGGTCCCATAATCACCCAGCAAATCAATACTTCTACCATCCTTGAGGGTATGAAACACCCATCTTCCAGCTCCCTGCTTCACAGAAAATCTCATTTACTTTCTGGAGAGCCAAAATTATTGTTTATTCTTGCTCAGAGTTCTTATTCCTAATATTAGTAAGATCCCTAAACTGAAATTTCATGGAAATAATGTGGATGCACACATAAACACATCAGTGTTTCATTGCTACTTGAAAACTCTTCATCAACGTTCTTACTCTGAATGGAGAACTTCTGGATTGACATTGATAGTTACCAGATACATAAGCATGGCTTATAATTTGGGATCTCATTCTACACATCCATGTAGTTCTTAAAGAAAAGGTTAAATGGTGGTGTTGTTCCTCTATACAGTTTGATAAAATACGGAGTTAAGAATTCTACTTAGTCTAAAATAAACCACTTAACAGTAAACGAAGTTCTTGCCTGAACATCACCAGAGTGCTTTCTAGTTCCTCAATGGACATTAATTGTATCTATAGTTTTCTAATGTAAATGATCACTATTGGATTGGTGAGATAAAGCACAAATGTAGCCAAGTGCAATGACAGCCAGAGCCATTACCATTTACTGAACAAACATGTTCACTTATATCTTTACTTATAGCCCATACATATACTTGGCAAATCTAGACTGCCTGATCAAAAAATATTTCCATCTACAAAGTCACAATCTGTTTGATGGAAAAGGACTTTTTATACCTATACATACACATAACTCTGACACCAGAGATGCATATATAACATACACACTTCTATAACCACTTTTTAAATATTACTTTGCTATCATAGCTTCAGCTTTGAAATAGATTGCTCATGACTTAACTATGATGCAACTTGGATTTGTTCTAAGTGAAAGTTGAATGACAGAAGTTAAAATGATAAAGCCTAATGGCTGAATTATTAGAAACAACAAAAAACAGTAGTTATTAATGGAAAAATAGACAATATGTACACATTATGGATCACAAGTATTACATAATTGTTCCTCTCCTACACCCCACCTGCTAGTAAACCTTACAAACCTCTGATAAAGAGTAGCTCTCAAATATGAAGTTCTTCCTCTTCACACACTCCTACAAAAATTAGACGATCCAAAATTAATTGTGGGTGCTACTTAGTACTGAGCCAAGGTCCAGTTTATAGTACAATATATCATAATTTTTCAGTGTCAGAAGAGTCAGCATGGCTATTTGATTAGATGAATCCATTTCAATCTGAAAATGCTTCTGGCTTCAATATTCTGACAAGTCTGTCATCTCACTGAACTATAAACAATATATGCACTGACCACTGAAAGGAAAGGCAGTTCAAGTTGCTTGTGTGATTTAAGGGAAAACAGAACCAGACATGTAGCATAAATATACACAATTAAAATTACCAGAGTATCTTAGCATGGATGTAAACAAATATCAGAGCTTTCAGACTGTAGATATCAAAAACTAAGTCTCTAAGCAGGAAAATGTTACATTATGCTGCAACGTATCATTTATTTCACAGCAAGAAATCTGTTTCAATGAATTTCACATATATAGCTCTACTGAAATTCAGTTTTAGAACCATTCCATAAGCACACCAGAAAGGAGGTGTATAGCCTTCAGATCTCACTGACTTGAAAAGGACACAAAGTACAGCAGAGGACACAAAGGCAGCTAACTTCAGAAGTCAACAGTCCAACACCATACACTTGCCTTACAAACTGATTTGCTTAACCTCCTCTGGGATTGTGAAAGAAGGCCAACTTACCTAAAGTGACACTTGTATCTAAACAATAACCACATAACTCAGCTTCTCCACTGGTAGGATCAAATAAGGTTTCTTCTCACACGGTTAAAGAGCAAGTGTTGATTAGCCTGACATCAAATACCAGCAGATTTGACATGTGTTAATCCATACCCAGGTGCCTGATCCAAAACAGCTCACATACAGCTTTAACCCACTACTGGAGTTCAGCTTCCAAATATCATAGAATCATAGAATAGTTAGGGTTGGAAAGGACCTTAAGGTCATCTAGTTCCAACCATGGACAGGGACACCTCACACTAAGCCATGTCACCCAAGGCTATGTCCAACCTGGCCTTGAACACTGCCAGGGATGAAGCATTCACAACTTCCCTGGGCAACCCATT
>JAOEHY010023607.1:0-16287 GCA_025447955.1 Psilopsiagon aurifrons | reverse complement strand
CCTTGCACTTGGCATGGTTAAACTTCATCAGGTTGGCATCAGCCCACCTCACAAGCATGTCAAGGTCCCTCTGGATGTCATTCCTTCCCTCCAGCATATCAATGGAACCACCCAGCTTGGTGTCACGGGCAAACTCGCTGAAGGCACACTCAATCTCACTGTCCATGTCACCAACAAATATGTTGAACAAGACCGGTCCCAACACCGATCCACCTGAGGGACATCACTCGTTACTGGTCTCCAACTGGACATTGAGCCACTGGGCACAATAATTTGTGTGCGGACAGCCAGCCAGTTCTTTATCCACCAAGTGGTCCACCTATCAAATTGATACCTCTCCAATTTAGAGACAAGGGTGTCATGTGTGACAGTGTTGAACACTTTGCACAAGTCCAGGTAGATGACATCAACTGCTCTACCCCTGTCCATCAGTTCCATAGCCCCATCATAAGAAGGCCACCAAATTGGTCAGGCAGGATTTCCCCTTAGTGAAGCTATGCTGGCTGTCACCAACCACCTTGTTGTTTTTCATATGCCTCAGTATGCCTTCCAGGAGAATCCGCTCCAAGATTTTGCCACGCACATATGTGAGACTGACTGGTCTGTAGTTCCCCGAGTCATCCATTTTTCCTTTCTTGAAAATGGGGTTATA
Organism: Psilopsiagon aurifrons; assembly: GCA_025447955.1. Taxonomy (NCBI): domain Eukaryota; kingdom Metazoa; phylum Chordata; class Aves; order Psittaciformes; family Psittacidae; genus Psilopsiagon; species Psilopsiagon aurifrons. The sequence continues at coordinate 15,635 of JAOEHY010023607.1, read as the reverse complement.
TTTCCCTTTTTCCAGTCATTGGGAACTTCACCTGACTGCCATTATTTTTCAAAGATGATGGACAGTGGCTTAGCAACTTCATTTGCCAGCTCCATCAGGACCAACAGATGGATCTCATCAGGTCCCATGGACTTGTGTATGTTCAGGCCCCTAAGATAGCCTCGAACCAGATCTTCTCTTACAGTGGGCCCAAGGTCTTCATTCTCACAGCCCCTGCATCTGCCTTCCATGACTTGGGGGGTGTGGTCAGAGCATTTCCCAGTGAAGACTGAGGCAAAGAAGTCATTAAGAAGCTCAGAATCCTCCAAATCCAGGGTAGCCAGTTCTCCTGATAGCTTCTGAGGGGGCCTACTTTGTCTCTTATCTGTCTTTTATTCCTTCCATACCTATAGAATCCCTTCCTGTTATCTTTCACATCCCTAGCCAAGTTGAATTCTAAGTGGGCCTTAGCTTTCCTTACGTGGTCCCTAGCAACCCAAACAACATCCCTGTACTCTTTCAAGGCTGCCTGTCCTTGCTCCACCTTTTATAAGCCTCTTTTCTCCTTTGAAGTTTCCTCAGCAGCTCCTTATCCATCCAAGGAGGTATCCTGGCCCTCCTGCTGCACTTCCTTCTAGTTGGGAGGCAACACTCAGCTTGTAGCAGGTGATCCTTGAATAGCCACTGACAGTCTTGGGCCCCCCTGCCCTCTAGGGCTACATTCGATAGAACCTTACGAAGCAGGTTCCTGAAGAGGCCAAAGTCTACTCACTTGAAGTCCAGGGCAGAGAGCTTGCTGCACGCTCTTCTCACTGTCCTGAGGATCTCAAATTCAATCATCTTATGATCGCCACAACCAAGGCTGCCCTGGAGTGTCAGATTTCCAACCAGCCCTTCCCTGATGATGAGCATGAGGTCAAGTATGGCACCTCTCCTTGCTGGCTCCTCTATTACTTGCAGAAGAAATTTGTTTGCCACACAATTGAGGAACCTCCTGGATTGCTTGTGCTGGGCTGTATCGCCCCTCCAACAAATATCAGGGTGGCTGAAATCCCCCATGAGAACAAGGGCCTGTGAGCATAAGGCTGTTCCTTTCTGTCTATACAGTGCTTCATCCACAGCATCCTCTTGATCAAGTGGTCTTTAACAGATCCCCACAATAATGTCTCCCATCTCTGTTCTCCATTTAACCCTGACCCACTGTCGTGCTTTAAGTCTGCTCAGCCATGCAGTTTGCTCACTCACTTCCCCCTCTTTTCTCCCCACAGCTCCTGGAGGGATGGGAAGGAGAATGGAAAGAATGCAACTCCCACAGGTTGAGATAAGAACAGTTTAGTAACTAAGGTATAACACAAATCACTACTGCTACCACCAATGATAATAATGACAAGAGAAATACAAGGGAAGAGAATACAATCACTCACCACCTAATATCAAGCCTGACACAGCAGAGAACCCCCACCCTTTCAGGTCTCTGCCCTCGATTTTTACATCCTGGGCATGACATGCTGTGGTATGGAATACTTCTTTGGTTAGTTTGGATCAGGTCTCTGCTGTCTCTGCTTCCTCCCAGCTTCCCCTCCTCCCTGGCAGGGCACGAGGCTCCGAAAGTCCTTGGCCAGACCAAAACGTTCTAAGCAGTAACTGAAAACATTGGTGTTATCAGCACTGCTTCCAGGTCGAAAGTCAAAACCACAGTGCTGCACCAGCTACTGAGAAGGAGAAAAATGACTGCTACTGCTGAATCCATGACACCCACAAACTCTCCATTGACTGTTCACCTGCCCCCAGATAGAGTTCCATACCCTCCAGCCTATCCCTAACATAAATAGCAACTCCCCCTCCCCATCTGCCAGGCCTGTCTTTTCTAAAGAGCCTACAACCTTCCATTCCATCATTTAATGCCTATTTTATAATACCTCTGTAGACGTTCACACATCTCTAATTCCTCTCGTTTGTTCCCCATGCTATGGGCGTCTGCATAGAAACACCTGAGCTGAACTCCAAATGAAGCCGGAGCATTGGCTGGAGCAGCTGGAATATCTCTACATTGCTCCAAGTATTTATTATGAGTGCTGGCAAGTGACTGGGTGTGTTGGGATGGAACGATGCCCCCCTCCCCCAACATATCTAATTTAAAGCATCCTTGACCAGTCTGGCAAGCCTTCTACCAAAACCACTCTTCCCCTTCGTTGTCAGACCAGCTCCACCAGCCCCCAGTAGACCTGGCCTATTAAATTGAGTCTCATGTTCTAGACACCCAAACCCCTGATTACGGCACCACCCTTCTAGCCATTTATTAGCCTGGCCAACCCTCCTAGCCTTTTTAAGGTCCTGCCCTTTATCCTGGAGAATTGATGAAAAGACAATCTGAGCTCCAGAGCCCCTAATCACCTCTCCCAGGGCTCTGTAGTCCTTCTTTATATTCTCCGGGCTAAGGCTAGCTATATCAGTAGCACCCACATGGATCACTAGAAGTGGGTAATAGTCAGTGGGACTGACTAGAGCAGGCAGCCTCCCTGCAACATCCCTGATCTGTGCCCTTGTAGGCAGCACACATCCCTTGAACCTGGGTAAGGCCGACAGATGGGTGCCTCTGTTCCTGCCAAAGTAGAGTACCCCTGCTGCTATAACCCACTGCTTTTTCCTGGCAGCACGGGTAGTGGTCTTCTTCTTTACTAGTGCATCAGCTGGTTGTTCCTGGTGCAAGTGTGTTTCCTCATTAGACCCCTGCAGGCCAGCAAAGCAGTTCTGGGTGGGGCAACAGATTTAGGAGGAAACCCTTTGCTTTAAATTGTCCTCTTTCTGCAGCTTAGCCACCTACTGCAGGAGGACCAAGTGCAGCCCCGCTCATCGCGCACCCTCCCCTCAGCAGAGGAGTGCGGGCGCTCTCTGCACCCCGAGCTCTGCACCGCAGCCTCCCTTCCCATCGGCTCTGTCTGGGTGCCGACGCTGCCACCACCGGGGCAGCCAGAGCAGAGCTCCCAGACCAGGCCCCAGCCATAAGGCGACTGCTTACCACCCCTCTTGAACCGCTACACAAACTGCCTCGAACCCACCCTGTTCTCCGAATTCCCTGGGGCAGGCTTTTACCCAGTCAGGGCTGGTGCCGCTCCTCCTGGCACCGCCCCCTGTGAGTCAGCTGCTTGCATCAGCGGAGTTGCCGGCTGTTGGGCAAGTCCTGTCGAGCCCTTGAGGCTTCCCCTGGGGCTCTTGTGTGCTGAGTTGAGGCTCCTGGATGCTGAGCTTCCTCCCACTCAGATGTTGACTCTCGAGCTACTCACCTCAGCAATTCACTGTTGATACAGTCTGCCATTGAATGTAATGTATTTACAAGATAGGAGTTTTCATTTAAGGGAAGTTGAATATAGAAAATGTGCAGTTGCTTAAATTTCATGCGGAAATACTGAAAAATAGCTGGTAATTCCAGTGCAAAAGAAGAACTGAAATGATTTTCTTTTTCTTTAATGTGTTTTAGGTTTCGACAAGAGAGTCATATAAGTATATGAGCTACAGGCTATTTTACACTTCTGAAATGCAACAGTGATTATACAGAATGGAAAATCTCATAACAGTAACTTGCAACAGTCTTCCAGAATTAATGTAAAGGTATAGAATGCCACTGCACTTCGCTAATAAGTTATTCAGACTCCAAGGGTAAGTGTAGGTATAGAAACCAAGCTCTTTGCCTGAATATTAAATACTTGTTAAACAGACATTTACAGACAAAGAAAATTTGCTGTGTGTTTCTGAATTACCAAGCATGATATTAATATTCACTTGGTGAGGTGCTGTGTAGAAGGAAAGACTTGCTAGAGGCTTAAAATGCTAAAGGCATGTCTCCATTTGCTGTAACTGCATACTAAAAGCACTGCTCCATCACGCATTAGAAGTTCAAGAGCATTATAACATAGCAAACATCCAAATGCAAGGTACTTGGTTTGAGATTTTAGAGTTAATTGAAGACATAAGCACACTAAAGGAAGGGAAAAATAATTCTTTGACTTAATGAATCTATAGCACGTTGCTTCTTAAAATTATATCTTGCCTAGGCTTTTGTATTAATCAGTACTTGAAAGGATTTCTGTTAGAGATGAGTGAACTGCTCTGGTGAAATGAAGAGCTGATTCAAAGCTTCTGCCATCAGTTGTGATTTTTGGACTATACCCAGTTACATTCAAATATGTTTGGCTACAGATTTCTGCTTACTCCAGCTAGGAAAAACAGAAGAAAACTATAGTCTTCTTACTGAATCCATCTGAACTCACTGAGATCATATGCTCAGGTAGCAGAATTCAGGCATATACCATGAAACTGATTTTATATCTTATGTAGGCAGCCAGTCTACCAATGGGGCCAACAGAAAAAGGGAAATCACATAGTTTGTACTTAAAGGTATATGGTGGCCCACAGCAGGAAATCTACATTGATAGGATGTGAATAGAACCAAATACTCCATCCCCTTAAAGGCAGGGGCTATCTGTCAGAAGCACTGCACTCTTCCGTGCCCTATTCTCACAGAGGACAAAGTATACAGGACAGTTTGAACTATACAAAGCCGTATCTCAGAGTAATTGCATTGCAGCCTCTGTGACTGACTACCTATTACAGCAAAATTGCATCGTAAGACTGCAGACACCAAAGTTATGTCTTGGAATATGCAGCGCTTCATGGTCTATGGCTGAAGTTAGCTCAGGCAGTTGCATCTTCTGTAGCTGTATGGTGTGGCACTATGACTACTGGTCACCAGATACATGCAGAGGGTTAGGCCGTCATGCACATGGTCCTTTTCACATATCTTCAAAAGGATCAAGCTTGTAAACAATATCTCATGCTGTGGCATGCGCCTCTCCCTCCCACAAGAAACATTTTTAGGAATAACATTTTGAGGAATTGTCTTTCTTCAGCACTACCAGGACTCTGTCCAGGACATTTTATTTACCATCTGCTAGATATGGGCTTCTGCAAGAGCAGAAATGAGGGTAAATTTGAAATTCGACAAGCATTATTACAGCTGCTATTGTAACTCTGACAGGCTTCTACAGAGAGTGAATTATACTCTTTCTAAATTATGTAGCCTTAAGATTTCTGCAGCAAATAATGTATAGGAATATGTGTACTATAAATTGAACCACAGTTGTAAGACTCGTGCCAGGTAACATATCCCATTCTTCTCATATCCCTCTTCTTCCTAACCTTCTGCTGATAAGCTTCAGGAAGCAAGGAAGGGAAGATTTGGAGGACTTCTTCAGATATTTTTGATACAGTGAAGTTGACAGTGAGAATCAGAAGCTTGTTTTCCAGTAATCATCATGTGTTAGAATAGTCCAGGCTCCCAGGTACAATAGTGCCCACCTTGGACAGAAAAATGAGAGGCATAAGTTATTAAAAGACATGGTCTTCATAGTCTGCTGAACCTACCAGAAGCCTTTCAAGATTTAGAGGCTACAACAGTTGCACAGACAGCTATTTCTCCCATTCGCCAAAAGTATTTTGAATACCAAATAGACTAAACAAAACAGCAGCCATGACACTAAGTAATAACTGAGATAACAGGGAAGAAGGATAAACGACATTGCCATACAAAGGAAAATTATTCTTACTTTTCCTTGAAATACTGAAATTGATAAAGAGATTCCAAAATGGCTTGAAATACTGTGAGCCTCCTTTCCTCATCCTATATGCAATTAGATGTGGCTTATTATGTGACCTTCCTGAAGACCCTTGCAGCTGCACTTCCAAGCTGTGAGTGTGAAAGGTAGCGCAAGGGATTTGAATGTGAGCACTTCTATTGAGCTTGCTGTTAAGTCATCAGAAGTACCTGAGGCACTTAGCCAAATTGGTCACACGCTCTGCTAATCAACACTGCTTAAATAAGACCACAGCAGAAATTTTTCAAATAGGTAAGGAGAGTAGTTCATGGATGTAAGTAACAGAAGTTCTTCTATTTTTAAGAAGGAACATGTTGGGAAATTGTATGTTACTGTGTTCTGCAACAATCTAAAACTGAAGACATTAGCAAACAGTGCTAGCTGATCACTTTGTTTTTGAGCACTTCATTACCCAAGAACACATAAACATGTCCTTTCTGATGCCAGTAGGAACGTAACTATGAACTGGGAGGCGTATCCAAACTTCTTGCAAGTCATAAGCAAAATCTGATTTCTCTCCTTTATTCTTGCCTTATCCTTCCAGGTTGTCACCATAATAGGGTTTAGTACTATGGCAGTATTAGTGACGTTATTGCCATTAATATCGGTCTAATTGATTCAGAAGTTTAAAGCTCATCCATTAGTGCATTATGCAAATTCAGGTATTAAGGAAGGCTTTAACAAATTTATCTGCTGCAAGAAAGAAGAATGGAAAAGCCTGAAAAAAACAGCATTTTGTTTCTTCACAAGTACCATGTCTCTTTCTCTGTAGTCCTATTTAAAAAGAACTATATAACTGCATTGCCTCAGGAAGTGTCAAGGAAAGATATTCAATCACAAAGGCATGATTTCCTCCCTGTTCTGTCATTACTTCCAGAGGTTAGGAATTTGCTACTAGCTCTGAACAATGTCAAATGCTGTCTCAGCAACACTGAGCACTGCATGAGACTGTGGTGGAAGTAAAGGGGTAAAATCACAGTTGCAGTTTTCCTTTTGTCCAGTTTCCTCCTGGTTTGAGCAACTTCCATCTCTGTCCATGATCTGTGCAGGTTAGTTGTTGCAGCAAAGAGGCTGGGAAGACAGTTTCAAATGTTATGTCTCAACATAAATAAGTGTAATAGATCAAGACCCATAATTGTTATCAATTTGTACGTACTGAATTAATAATTTTGTACACGTGTCATAAAGCTCATCCCATCTCACAGAATCCTCGTACCTTACTTCCCATTACTTCTATATTAATTTGGAATTGTCTAATTCTTAAAAATTTGTACTTGTAGTGACTTATTCTTGGGGACTATGACTTCTTTTCTTTTTATTTTCTCCTGTAGTAGATATGTGACTTGGTGATTTTTTGAACAAACACTTCAAATAACTGTTACATGTAGTGTATAATTATATGTATAACTATATTTTAATCTAATTTATGATTATATTTCATGGTTAAATTTTATGGTTATTTCTTTTTATAATGAGAGGCCAGAAAGAGACACTAAGAATTTAAAATAAAGTAAAATGCAGAAAATTGCTGAGGTGATATTTTATTGAATTCCTTTAGGTTAAAAAAAGGTGTTAAATGGGATGATGCTTCTAGTATTAGCTCAGTGGCATGTTATCAGAATACATTGCACGATACTGATTTCTGTATCTTTATATATAAGTTTTTCTTATAATTCGTAGAAATACATATTCAATACTGAGATGCTAATAGATGGTAGTAAGGCTCTCCATTAGTTAGCACTTATTCTATTGTCTTATACTATATTGCATACATTGGTAGTTTTGAATACTGCTTTTTCTGAAAGATGCTCAGCAAATTCATACCTGGTACATACCCTTCAGAAGTATGTAGAACTGCCTCAGAGATTAGTTTGCTCGTTGTAATGAAGTAGATATTGTCTGACTACAAAAAAAGACTTTGTGAGTCCCAATACTTATTGCCTCACAATGATTCCCAGAAGCAACCTGTTCAGACTGCAATAAATATAGCCCTAGATTCTGAGCTTTGGTTGAGCTGAATTCAGTGAACATTGAAATAAATAAATAAAGGGATGCATGGATGGATGGATGGATGGATGGATGGATGGATGGATGGATGGATGGATGGAAAATGGCATGAAGGCATTTTAGTGACCCTGCAGTCCTGAACCTAGTTAGTCAAAACTCTAACAAAATTCGTAGCAGAACACTTGAAGAATGCCAGACATCCAGGCTCAGAGAACGAGTGACAGAGGTGACCAAAGTGGACTGAAGCACAGATCATATGAAAAGGCTCAGACTTCGCCTGTGCAAAGCAGTGGATCAATCTGACATCTTTTAAAAATTTGTCTGATGACTGTAAACTGAAGTCTAAAGTCAAACTGAATTTTGTTCAATGCATCTGCTGACAATAAATACTCCAGCAATTATTTAGTCAACAGTCCTGATGATTATATGAGAACAGAGCACAATTCATTTTTCTGCACATATATCGATGCTGCAGTACTGACACAGCAAGACGGGTGGTGATTTGATGTTGATCACTGAGCTGGTAGACATGAAGTTGGAAGCACAAGAGGATTAGATTGTAGGGGAGGCATCGACACTGATGTTTTTTCCAAACAGTTAGTTAAGCCTCTTTCTTTTTAAATATCTTATATAGGAACAGATCTAAACCACACTGATTCAGAGAACGTGACACCTTTTAGTCCAGTCTTCCTCTTCTACAAAAAAGTGCAAAATTACCAAACTTTTCAAAGGATAGCATATATGAACAGGGTTGTGCTATAGATCTCAGAAATGTTTCAGTGAAACAGCAATGTTAATTTATAGTCCAGGCTTTAGTGGCAAGTGATTAAACCTTGACAAGATATCCTTCTTCTAAAACAGCACTGCATTGAGACATATTACTCTTTATGATTAATGCAGTGAAGTGTGCACTGTAAGATGTCCAAATCAGTTGCATGCATTCAGAGATCTAACATTACTGTAATACATTAAAAGGTCCAGGCTGCAACTGAATAATAGCTATGAGTTACAGAGGAAAGGAGCTCTTGGGAAATTTTTATACAAGTAGGAGAACTGCGTGTGAAAGACATTCCTTTGAGCCATACTAGACATAGGCCTATGCATCAGGGTATATTGTGCAGAACTTGCACAGGCAAGCAGCTGTGGCACCAGGCATCAGAAGAATTCAGTTTCTTTTTTCATTGCAGACATAAGGTCTAACAGTTGTCCATTTAAAACATTTCAGATGCTACAAAATTAAAGAACATTTTGAGATTTTATTTTCATCAACTTGGCGTTCCTATACCACCACCAGTACAGGTGAAGCCATAAACTTCAAAACAGAATTGTTTTAAAGCAAGCAATTGCAAATAATAATAATAATAGTGTTTTTTAAGTTCTCTAATGAGTCAGAGTGTTTCAGTCCCACTTCTGTAGTTGTAGAGGAAAAACCATAAGTAGAACTTCATACTGACAGCCAGATAACAGCCTACAATAGGTTGGTCTTACATAACCCTGAGAACATTGCTGAACTTCATGGTAACTAGGTCTTGAAAGAGTTCTTTCCTAAAGAATCAATTTTGTCCTAAGTATGACATTTTTACAAGCAAGTTTATAAAGGCCTGAAAAATTAAACACAGCATCAATTTTATTATTGATCCTGTGTGCTCACATGACCTCTGTAGCTTATGTCATGTTGTGCTATGTTTTGGATTTTACTGGAACAGTGGTGATAACACATCTATTTTGTCACTGTTGATGGGCACTGCTTGCGATGTCAAGATTTTGTTTTGTTTCTCACTCTGCCCATCCACGAGGAGAATAGGCCAGGAACAGGCAAGAAGCCAGGAGCTGACACAGCAGGGACAGCTGACTCAAAATAGCCAAAGGGATATTCCAGGCTATGTGATGTCACACAAAGAAGCTCTCTGTATCTCATCAAAAAGGGAACAGAGGATGTGCGTTTTTAGATAAGTAGCTATCAACAGGTGAGTGCTTCAGCCTGTGGAGATGTTTGTCCCTGAATTCACTAAAAGAATGTGGTTTTCCCTCACCAATATTATAGATAAAACTCCAAGTCTCCTGACTGCAAAATCATCAGGCACCTGTGTTCTCATCAGAACAGGTTTGTTGTTTTGTTCCAGGCTTTGCTGGTCAGGCTAGGGTTTGTTGCTCAGTGACCTCCAAACAGCCCCAGTTAAGTGCTTTGCTTTACGTTATAGTCAGGTCTTTTTCCCACCTGTTTCCTCTCCCTGGGTAAATCATTCTCATCCAACAAACTCTTTTCCATTTGCTCCAGTTTTGCTGATTTACATCCTTGGTTTTTAATTTTGTCCTTTGACGTCAAGCCCTTGAACCAGTGGCATCTGTTTCACTTCCCCCCCCCCCTTAGATTTAGCTCCCGATTCTCCCCTCTCAGTTTCTGCTTTCTCTGTGTTAGTTGCTTTAGCCCAAGTAATGTGGGGCCAGCTACTTTTCTCCTTACATTTCCTGCAGGATCTAGAATTTCTCATCTTGGTACAGTTAGTCTAGTCATGGGACAGGGCTAGTTATCTGCACCCATACCTTAAGAAAGACCAAAGAGGTTTTAAAGCTCAAAAGAAGGTTTGTGAACAGAAGCTAGAACAAATAATGTTTTCTAAATAAATAAATTACATTGCAACTTGGAAGGACAAAATATAAGTACATAATTCACTCACTGCCCATTTTGCTCTTTCAGTTTTCAGGAATGGTCAGCGGAGTTCTCTGCCTCTTCTTCACATTACTGTTTGTGAAGTCTTCTTTCCTATAAGTGTATCCTATGCTTTAGAAGTAACATCTTGTCCTCTGAAGAGTACAGTTTTCACATAAGTTTAGCACTACTGAGAATCATAAGTCAAGCTCGCTTGAGTATCACAGTCTATTGCGCATATTTACCATTTTTCTCCTGTAGCCACAGTCACTATCAAATGAAGTATATGAACATGACAAATGCTTTTTCTTACTACATCAGATATTTCATTCACTGCTTAGTGTTGACCACCTGCCTTTTGATATTTGCCTGTAAAATCCCACATACACTAGGGATGTATTTATCAGCGTAAACAGAGGGAAGAAAAAAAATCTATTTTCAATATTAGTTGTACCTAACTTTATACATGAATTAATAAGAGGCTTTAATTAAATTCTCTAATACCTGCATGGTGTCTGTACAGGACCCTATTAAAAATTCTTATTAAAATTAAGCAAAGAATTATGAATGTTGCAGAAACTGTATTTTCTGTTTCATAAGCAGTTATTATATTTCTGGTTAAATGAATTAAAACAAATTCCACACTCACTAATATCAAGTGAAGTAATTTCAAAAAATTTTAGCAGGACATCTGCAAACCATTTGCACGTATGAGCTTAGTCAAGTTCCAGATTTCATTGGTGAAAAAATAAAGAAAAATAATGGCATACATTATCTAAATATGTACAATATCTAGCTTTCATGAGAGTATACTACCAATTTTCCTAGGTTATTATTGTGCTTTATTTATAAACACTGCAATAAGGTTCTTATCTAGAGCTCTGAAAACTACATTTTTGACACTGCATAATTGGTTATGGTGTCTGAAAATGAGATTTGCCTATCACAACATGTTGATCTAGTAAATATGGAGGCAGACGTGTTTCTATTTCTCACAAATACTAAATACACAGGTTATGTGGCATAGTGCTCATAGCAGCTCCTCCCTAAGCATCTGAGAAATAACACACAATACAGGAAACCATTACCTCTCCCTTTTTCTTGCTGTAATAATAAGCTGAAGCTGACACAGTGTCTTTCTCCCCCTAATCCACCTCTGTTGGAGCTCTATTTTGTTTTGGGTTGGGTTCTTTTGTTTGACTTTTTTTTTTAGAGGGGTTGGTTTTGGGGTGTTTTGGCTGGTTTGGGTTAGTGCCAGCTAAGGTATGTGGTCTTTTACAAGAAACATTGAATTGAATACTCCTTAGCTTACCTGAAGCACTGTAGTCTAGTAGCTGGAGAACACTCCAGCAAAGGGCAGATGACACTCAAATCCCCCTGCAAAGGAATTTAAGCTGGGTCGCCTACATTTTGTGTGACTGCTTTTCTGTGAAGGCTTCTAATACAAAGTAGAGCAGTGAGCTTTCAGGTGTGGTTTGTGTGAGGCTGGCAAGCAACCTCAGAGAGCATTTTCCACACCTCTGGAACATTCCCAGAGTTTTCCATGTCTTGCTTCTTGCACACTGATTTTTATTTTAACTAGATGACCTACTAAAGAGGAAATCCTTTCTATCATTTTGAAATTCTGTCACATTGGTGTAAAACGACCATTAAGAGTATTAGGCGTCAGAGGCCTGAAAATTTTATATCTTGCAGGTTATATTTATTCGTTTATCTGTATTTGAAGCAGTTACTAATTAAAACTTCAATTCAGAATTCTGCTGTTCAGAAATAATCACGTACAACAGTGTTTACTTAAATTTCTCCCGAAAAGTGTTTACCTTTAGCAATGACAAAAAGGTCATCTGTCATTCACAAAAAGGAATGTTCTATATGTTCAGACCTTGAGTGAGGTTGCAAAGAGAAAAATTACTTGCTGAAGTTCTTTTTTTCTATTCATTTTGTGTTCTGCCATTTTTAAGTATCTTTTTTGTTTTCCTCACATGTATTTGCAAGGTTGATGTGTCAATTCACCAGATAGAGGCTAATTACTCTGATTTACTCCTGAGAGACAACAGAACTTTGTAGTGAAAAACAGACCCAGATATGTGTAAGAAAGAACTGAAAAATCAGCTTTCATGAATGTGAGAGTTCAGAAAAATCACTGAAAATTAGCACTGGAATAATATTGAAATAGTAGGACAGAAAAAAGCTAATGAGTAGCTGAAACCCCAGGTATATCACAGCTTTTATCTTTTGAGGAGACTGCTTATGTGGGATGTTACAAACTTTTTGAAGGACAAATAAGTGAAGAACTGCAGCTGTAAGAGAAGCCTGGGCTACTTCTCAAACAGTGCAGTGAAATTCATGATAGTGTGTAATTTTTTATTAATGAAACATCTATAGCTGAACTTTGTGTAAAACATAAACAACAGCTTCTTTCCAAAAGCACTGAAACTAGAAAGGTAGGTAAAGGAGAATGTTAGTAGGTTGAGAAAGTGATTTATGAATTTTCCATTAAACAACTCATTAGCATGGATCAAAGATGTCATAGAGCTTATTAAAATATCACTCCAGAAGACATGTTAATATAAATAAAAATTAAGCCAACATCTTAGCACAGCCAGATGAAGTTGCACATTTTTTGCATCGTAGATTGGAATTAAAATATGAAATGTCAATATTTCTTTGAAACAAAACACTATGAAGGTATTGCATTTTCTCTTGTCAAAACATTTTTGTTTGATAAGGTCAAAACATGTTATATAGCTAAGATGAAAGTTTCTCTTCAGTAGTATCATTTAGAATACAATATACAATAGTCAAAATGAAGATGTCAATTTGAAGTGTTTTGACACTATTGAAGCATTATGTTACGAAAATTCTGCCTATTTTTTCTGCAGTTTGGAAGTGTGGGAGAGAATATGTCAGAGTACAACATACTAGTGAGAAAAGAACTGTCCTAAGAAAGGCATTAAGTAACATATGCTTTTATCAAAGGCATTAAACTGTGACATGGTAATTTCTATCAGTGTTACCAAAATAGAACTGCCGGTGCTTAGCATTATTGAGTATTGATTTACAGCTTAAACCACGACAGATGCTAATAGCTAGAAACAGGCATTTCGTTCAGTAAACACTTCTGTTATAATTAAGGAGAGGCAAATTGGGTGAATTTGGGAAAGAAAACTCAAGTTCAAACATGGATTATTTCTCTACTCTATCTCCATCCAGAAAAATGCAATTTATTAGTAGATCTTTATAGAAAGGAGCAAATAAATACATCTGTGCTGATTCAACAAATGTTACCCAAAGCATTGCAGATGAACTATGCATTGGTGATTTATTTTCATTTTTTAACTTAGATATGATAGACAGTCCAGGTGAGGAGAATGGTCAGTGTAATGCAGAAAGGAAATGCTTTAGACATATCTAATGAGGCAAACCAAACATAAAAATCTAAATCAGTGAAATCATTCAGTCTATCTGAAAAAAACTGAGTCACCAGTTCTTAGACTAATCACTGTTCATAACACTAATATAGCATCATAGCTGTGCGTAACATTTCAAGTGTTCATTTAGAAAAATACCATTCATCACCAAAGAAATAATTTGCCCATTCTTGCTAGCTATAATTCAAAGGAAGACAATGTTTCTAGGTTCACAATGCTGAAAGGTCTGCACTGCATTTTAATAAACCTTTGCCCAGATAATTCAAAAAGCAAATTAATAGAATGATTCTCAGAAGTGTTAGCAAAACACAGTTCTTTTGATTACTGCTAAAACTCCTAGAAAAGCAGAAGTATCTCTGAGGTCACCAATATATTTCTATAAAGTAAAAAAAAAAAAAAACCAAACAAACAACCCAACAAAACCCAGCTTCACAACCTAATTACTTGACAGTAGTATGATAAGAGAGTTTATTACTGTCAATGGCGGCACTGTCTACACATGATCATTTTCATATGTGGCTTTGCAACCTATATACTGGCCATATGTGAATGAAGACAATTCCTTTTCAGTCAAAACTACAGATGACAAACCTGGCTGGACACAAATACTGGATGAAAAGGATAAGAAATAATATGAAAAAAAATTTAGGTGCACCTATTGTTAGCACACTCTATAGCCAGAAAATTCACCTGGCCCTATAGGGGAGCTGGTCACAAGACAACTAAGACTGCTGTCTGTTTAATGAGTAGGTAACCTTCCTCCAGATAGAATACAATTAATTACAATCTGAAAAAATGTTCTTAGTGAAGAGCATTTTAACTATAATTACCCTAACTACAGAGATTTAAAGTACTGCAGAAAAAATAGTGGAAATTTCATGTAAAATACTACAGTGTTCATGGCTGGAGTAAAAGCAGTGTATGGCAATTTTATTTGAAGTGTGTAATGCTGGTCTTCAGAAAATTCAGCATTGTGTAGAAATGGGATGGAGACTGAGAACTATCTGAGACTGATATCAAACTACTGGAAACAAAGATAGATAACTACTGGTAACAAACCAGAGATTCTGGCTCTGTTTTTATTAACTTTCTGTGAGACGTAGTAAAAAAAAATATATATGAATTTCATGAAGTATTTTAAAATTTAACCACAGATTATTTAAAAAAAATGAATAAAGATGACCATAGAGTGGCAACCAATATTAAGTCAATCATACTGTCAATAGGTATAATTGAGAGGGAGGGTATCGTTACCATATTGCTATCAGTTTTACACTTGACATATGATGAAATCTGTCTGCGTGAGCCATGTTGGCAAATACTGACTTATTATTGAAATCTACAAGAGTCACATTAATAACACAGGCAAATAAATGAATTTCATCATATTACAAAAAGCAAATTGTTACACCTGATTAGGAAAAGAAAAAAAAAGGTGAAACAAAAAGCAATAACTACCATCTCAAAACCGACTCTAAGAATTTCTTTCCTTCAGAGATTCCTAAATTTATTCTGGTATTCAGGAAAAGCATTGTCACTAGCTGTGCTTTTAGCTCTGCTGATTGACACACAAGTTTGACAAGGCATTGCTTCGGGTAGCTCCCTTCACCCTATAGACAGTTGCAGACAGATATCTTTGTGCTTGGGAAATGGAGGGACTGATGTCTCAGACTTGGAATTCACTAAAAGATTCTGGTCCACTGTCCTGGGTTTAGTAGGAGCAGTCATTTTTTCTCCTTCTTAGTAGCTGGTGCAGTGCTGGCTTTTTGACTTTCAGACTTGGAACAATGCTGATAACACCGATGCTTTTAGTTACTACTCAGTAATGTTTATTCTGACTAAGGACTTTCTGAATCTCATGCTCTGCCAGGGAGGAGGGGAAGCTGGGAGGAAGCAGAGACAGGACACCTGACCCAA
>JAOEHY010023605.1:0-24867 GCA_025447955.1 Psilopsiagon aurifrons | reverse complement strand
CCCCCCCCCCCCCCCCCCAGTTTATTTGCTGAGGGGACAGAATGAGGAAGCCTTGATGCTGTACAAACACTCTTCAACAGTGGCCAAAATACTGCTGTGTTACCAGCATTGGTTTAGCCACAGTTTTGAAGCACAGCACTGTATGGGCTGCTATGAAGGATGTCAATTCCCATCACAGCCAGACCCACTACACCACTGTCTTAAAAGGCTGAGCATCCTTTCCAACAGGGGCCTTGAAACAGACCACAAAAATCTTTTTCCCAATGATAAAGCTATTAAGACTTCTTGCCATCTGAGTTAATTGGCAGTGAATTTCTAGCAGCAGTCAAAACCCCAAAGGTCTAAGTAATGAGAACAAGTGTTTAAGAAATACAGTGAATATTTTTCCCTCTCCGCCTGAAAACACCGAATGTAAAGTATGTCATTCTTTAAAGCATGTCATTCAACATTTGGCGATAGGTAACGTAAACATGCTTTTGGGATTTTACATTTTTTCAAATAATCTGTGTCTGCCATTGGTAGTTCTCAAGATTTGAGAGATTTCTAGAACTAAACACTTTTCATCCATGCTGAAGAAGCAGTATTATGGATTTAAGCCTGTGAATTGGTTTTTCTTCTCTCTTCCACAAACCTTAGTAGAAGACAAAATATAATCTAATTTAAGGCCCAACTAGGAGATTGATCTGTAGTCTGTGTTGTCATGTTGCATTTCCTACACACCTTCCTGTCAAAGAGTCTGCAAAGGAAAGATCAAAATTATTTTCTATATATAGACATAGTTTGGGTTGAAAGGGATCTTCAAAGATCATCTGTTCCAACCCCACTGCAATGAGCAGGGTCATCTTCAACTAGGTGAGGGAGTGAATCAAGTAAACTCCTCATAATTTTGTACTCCACAGATGAAAATTTAAGATTATAATATCCTTCAATAAATTGATAAATAAAATCAAATCAGACGGTGCTTTGAAGACGTACCTTGTAAATGGTTTTTCCTATCTGATTTTAATTAAATCACAGAAAAGCACCTGAGGCCCTGGTGCAACCTGTGTTTGGTCATCAATTGCTTACTAGATTTTGGACGTTGAAACATCGAAAGATAAATTAAGACTTGGGAGGTGGCTGGTGTAGCTCAATTGACTTGTCAGTTCAATGATTTCACTGGCCAATGTAACCTGTGTTTATTTGTAAAAAAAAAGTATCGTTCTGGAGATAATTGGGGAAGAACTATTTCTGCAGTAGTCAAGCAACACAAAAAATTCACTCATAAAGAGAACGAAGTCTTTCTCTTCTCATGCCTTGCCTCTGCTAATCATGAGGTGACTTCTAACCTCTGAAAGGAAATTCCCATGACATTGCGCTGAATGCTGAAAGAGGATTCATGGCAAGCTGTGCAGGGATCAGCTGAGCTAGCTGAGGAGTTGCTTTGACAAGGTGAAGCCAGTCGGGAAACATGATATGACACTTGATGTGGCTTTCTAAGGAAATTGCTCAAACTGTTGGTCAATTGAATGAAAAGTACCAATAAAGGAAATCCTACATCCTGTTTAGCAAAACCTAGTAACTGAAGTAAAAATACTGCTTCTTTGTTACTACTGTAACACTAGTGATGGTGAAGAAAAAGATGGCAAAATTTCACATGCAGGGATGCTGTCATTCAGTTTCTCACTGAAAGCATCCAATATCACTTAGTTATAAATACTTATCATCATCATCATCGCTGAATGGAAAGAATCACAGAAACACAGTCCAAAGACAAAAATGCAGCCTTAGGAAGAGATGTTGTGCACTGGTTTTACTGAAAGCAGGCAGATTATTGGTGAGAAGAGTGCAGCAGAAGTGATTTCTATAAGCAGTCAACATTAACTTAGCATTTGACTAAAATCCTGTAAGCAGAAGTGAGATTTCCTATGATGGTTTGGTGAATAATTGAAGACCCCCAAGGATCTTCAAGTTGCGTCTTGCTGAAATTAACAGCAATGGCAAAGCACCAACATGTCTAACTAGGAGTGTGATCAAGGTCTGTTATTTGGTTATCATGCTACTAAAGTGGACTTTTTACTTTGAGGCGTTGTAATTGATCACTGTCGTCCCCAATCACCCTACTTATGAAAAAGTGCAGTACCAGTCTATTTAGTATTCCACCTTTCTGTTGTAACATCAGGTCAAGTGCTCTAAAGAAAATCTCCAATTTGGATGACTTATTAAGTGCCAGACCAATTTTTAAGGGAGTAATATTTCTCCATTACAGTGTTCCATAAAGTCTCAGTTGATCTACAGGCACAGAACTGATACATCAGCTGAGTCAGCCAACAAACCTCCCTGTTATTTGATTCTCTCTGTTCTCACCACAAATTCTACTCATAAATGTCTGTACTGATAGCTAACATTTCAATCAAGGTTTTACGATGACTTTCTGAAGACTTCCAGCAATTTCAGTAGATTGAAAGAATAAAATAAAGTTTTATCCGAACTAAATTATCCTTGCATGATTCAGACATTAAGCAGCCTAACCTGTCCATCTGTCTTCAGACAGTGAAAGAAATTGGGTGTTGGGATTTGCCATCTCTAACATAATCTGTGAAACCCCACATGAGAAGTTCAGTCTGTGTCATGCAGAGCACTTACTTCCTTGCCACATAGCATTAGGAGGAGGCAATGAAAGACCATTACCATGAATCACTAGAGATGTATTATTCTCTCCGTTACTTCGGTAATGAATATTCACTAGGATTTTTAAAACCAAAAATGGTTGAGAAAAGTTAACTTCTCAAAAGTTCATGTATTTAGTTCAGCTCATGTCAAAACCACCAGTAGACAAATACCCCCAGTACCGCATCAAGATTGCCAGCACTAGGAGATTCGGTGATACTAGTGGAAAGCAATTAGGTATCAATATCTTAAAAGCAAACGGCTGCAGGAGAGATAATAATTGATCCTCCGCCATCCCTACGCTGTGGCAGTTAGCCCGTTTGGGGTTAGCTGTGCACATCTCTCCTTTGGCCAGGAGGTGTCACTATCCTACCGCTCTTTGCAGCCCGTCAGGTTAAGGACGAGCCGGAGTCAGTCTGCTTCGCCCAGCCGCATTTGTGGCTCAGTGACCAGGCAGCGCCAGCCGTACGGAAGAAGGGGCCGGGGTGCGTGAAGACTGGGATGGCCAGAGCTCTGGGATGGCTTCAGTACAGGGATGGCCTGAGCACTGGGGTGGCCTGACCACTTGTGTGGCCTGAGCGCTGGGACGCCCTGAGCACTGATGCAGCCTGAGGAAAGGGATTCCCAAATGTCTATACCTATTTTAGGACTCAAGTTTTCTCTCTGCCAGCATTCAAAAACTGGTCTTGGAAACATGCACATCACAGGAAATTAGACTGCCATCTGTACAACAAATTGTTACTTAAGCTTCTGAGTTGTATTTTGTTTTTTGTTTATTTTGTCATAAACTATTGGAGGTAGTGTTGCGCTTGACAGCTATCAGATGATAGGAAAGTGTGTGACTAAAGGTAGTGCTGTCACAGAGAAACGAGTGGGATATCAGAGAAGTACAACAGCAGTGGATGCTCAGACCAGAATTTTTCTTTTCTAACTTTGGGCAATTAACCTCCCAGTTTAGCTATCTATTTTATTTTCTTCCTCTGCATTTTATGGAGAGACAGAGCAAGATACTTCTAATGGCAGTTCAGATTCAGATAGCCTTAAAGTTGCCCTCTGGTATTAAGCAGTCTGAGCTAAAGGACTTCTAGTTCTTCACCACAGTAAGATGCTGAAAGTTAGCACAAGGATGAATCTGGACCACCTTTTCTTCACTGGCCCTTTCAATCAAAAAAGGACAAGGATGCAAGGCTTGAAACATCAGCTTTTATTAATCATAAAAAGTGTAGATCTCCTTTTTTCCCTGACAAGACTCCACTTGCTTCCACAAGTATTTTCCAGCAGCACAGATTTTATCGAAACAAAGCATGGGTAATGAGCAGGAAACTGCAAGTACCAGATCTGTCCAAAACTCCTTGCAAGTGTTCTGGGGAGTAGCAGTTTCTAGGTAATCACGTTCTGTACAGACTTCACACGCTTTTCCTGTCAGGTCTGATTAGAATCATTGTGAATAACACTAATGTGTTATTCCAACATTATAACTCACTGTCAGTAACCATGCTAGTTAATGGCGTGCTGTGCTAATATGAAAGACATGACCTTCCAGAATAGAGGTCAAACAAAAAAGCGTTAGGCAAGCATACTCGTTCTATAAAAATTGAAATATGTAGTATATACCATACAATATATGCACAAAACCTGCTACTCGGTATGCTTTCACTCTTAATGATACGTTATGAGAAATAACAACAAAATGGTTCCCTGTTTTCTAAGTTTAGGAGCAGCAGTAAAGTTCACTGAGTATGTTTGCTCCTTTCCATTGTGATAAAGAAAGTGGAAAAGCCTTTCTCTAGCTTGTAGGTGTATTAGAAGAATATGAAAGAGCTTTTGTAATTCACTATCTTAAATAATGCTTTATGGAAATATTAGAAGATGTAGGGAAAAAAAATACAAGGAAAGCTTTAACCTTATGCAGTATATTTGATATCAGGTTCTCCTGATTTTTCCAGAGAGAGTCATGTAATACCTCAAGCTTAGTGTAGGGTATCTATTTGTTGAGGTACAATAGGCCAAATCTGAAAAATAGTAGCATAACCAAAACGTATTTTGTCCCCACAATATTCCACCAGGGAGAAACCCTCAGAAGCTTCTTTCTTTTTGAGAAAGACTGCAGTTCCAAGAGGATGCCAAAACATGGCCACTTTGCAGCTGTCTGTAAGCTCACTGGAAAATGGACTGTGTTAGGGTATATACAGTGGCCAGCATAATTTGCTGACAGCTAGTGTACCATCATTATACCAACCTATATCATGTGAATTAACTACATTTTCTAGTTCACTGTCCAAAAATGTGTTACTCAAACAATCATTATGCCAACCTGTATCATGTGAACAATATACATTTCCTACTGCTTTGATTAAACTTATTACTATTTGAAATAAATCTTGATTATTTTAACTTTTTCAAACTTTTTTTTTACTCTGCAGTATCTTTATTTCCAAAATGTTCATGTAATTTTTTAAAAGTTTGCTTTATGTGCTTTCTTCTCAGCCCCTTGAGAGAAACAGAGTTCCATTTCTACCTGAAGAATTCTAACACTAATTATAAGTTTCTGAGAGAAATGAAGACACAACATGTTTCTTTCTTGAACTCAGTTCGGGCTGAGTATCCCGGCTAAAGGTCAAAAATAAAACTTTTCTGGCAAAAGATATAAAATTTCTGCCCTTTTTCCTCTCTTTCCTTCTCTTACAAACTCTATTTGAGCAATCTAGATGGATCATGCCCCAAAATAAATTAAGACAACAAGGAGTGTTATGGCTAATATTGATAGAGAGTGGAAAATTAAGAAAACAAGTTAAAATGCATAAGAAAACTGTTTTTAAAAGAAATGCATGTTATAAAGTGAATATTCTAGGACCATAATTTGTTCTTAGGTATGGAATATATTCATATTTTGCTTCCTTTAATTCCACTAAAACCAAGTTTACTCAGCCAAAGTCTTATCTAGCTAAATATATTGTTCCTAGAGTAAGCTCACTTACCTCCTGTTGGTCTCCCAAGTTTAATCAGATATTACTGTCTTCTATCATATGTCTGCACTGGGATTTTGTTTTTCTCTGATGATTAGGCCGTGCGGAGGTTAATGAGGAACACAGTGTGCACAGACTGTGACCTTGCAAAGCTGTTTTATCCCCTAGCAGCTCACAGAAAACTCTTTTCTCGTTTGCAGCAAGTCATTAATTTTACCTGACAGACCTATAGGCAGCAAAGATATTAGCGTGCAGCCTGCAAGCCACCTCTCTCTGCTGACTTACCCAATGAAATCACTCTGATTTCTACTGTCTTCTCCAATTTACCAGCAGTTCAGAAAAACTTCTGCATGTTCCCAGAGATGCCTTTTCAAAATGACCTGAATCTCACAGGAGTATGTGTGTAAGGGACTCCTAGCTGTCCAGCCTGATACGCAGGAATAGTAATTAATATTTCATGCTATGCACCAACAATTAAAGAGGGAAACATCAAATTGGTAATAATTTATTGATGAGAAGCTGAAGTTACTCATAGACTCGATGGGTTTTTTCTACTGTTTCTTGCCCAACAATTAAAGGACTTTCACCATCATTCTCTAGCATACACCACTCATTTATGAGTCCTGATGTCTTATATTCTCTTCCTCAGTGTCACACCAAGTATCATATTATTTTTTCAAAAGCTTTAATAATATGACAACATTAATATGCATGAGAATTACTGACATCTATGAGGAATAGCACACATTGATTATGTGGCATGATTGATAGCTTTCTCAGTCCAAACAAATGAAGCTGGGAAGGGCAAACTGAGACCGGATATTGAAACATCTAAACAAGGACACTATTTTCTGACCACAGAAATGGAAAAGCAGGCTCAGCTGCGAGGGTTTACTTTTATAAATAAGGGTTCAGATAGACAATTTCTAAATTTACAGATCAATTTTCCTGGCTGTTTTTCAAATAGTTTACTTGCATTTTGCCATTATCTTTTCCAGTCCTTCAAAACAGGAGTTTTATCTCCATGGGAAACTTTATATCATCTCAGTGTATATAGGGCAGTAAGAAAAATGTCCTATTACAGGTCAGGAAGCAGAATTATGCTCTGGACACTGTCAATTCCCAAAGCAGAGGTTCCTTTTCCCTAATTTTCTTCTGCCCAAATTAAACAGATTAGTTTAGTTTAGATGGATGTCTGAGTTCATCTCACTGACACTTCTTGCAGTTGTGCATTTTGGACATGGTAGCAGCAAGTTTCCAAGTACCACTATCTTCGGTATTACTTTGTAGAAAGCTTATTATGTCCTGTGGGGTGATTGTTTCCATATGTTTCTTTGACGCATATCATATTAATGTAAAAAGATGATATTGCAACACTCAGCGTCATGGGTACTCAGCCCTCCTGCATGTCTAAGCTTCCAGGTAGAACTTAATCTGCTGACTGCGCCTTTGTAACAAAGCCAGAAGTAGTGACACCTAGAAATGCTATTGTGTATGTGGTAGTGGAGGAATGCTGAGACAAGATAGAAGTGCACCTATGAGGAGAAGCTCTGTCCTGATTATTAGCCTGTGTGTCCTCTGTTTCTGGGTAGAAGGCTCACAAAAGTAAAGGAAGAGGGAAAAGAGGGGGTTTGGCTTGAATGAAGATATTGAGAGCTGTCTGCTTCTTGAAGATGCAAATAAAGATCACAGAAACAAGTCAAAGGAGTCTGCATATACTCTAGCCCTATAATGAGGAATGACATTCTTAACCTTTACCTTGATAGAAAAAGTTAATGTGCTTTTAAATCTTGTCTATAGTGCACAGCTTTGTTTCTGAGGGATATACTCTATCATTCTCAGTGCACATCACAGGTTTTGGAGTGCCTCAAAATCTGCAGTCCATGCTTGTCAAGGTTCAAGGACTATGACTGAAGTATCGTGACACCAGGTGCCATACTTGTAAAGTTAGATTTGTCCTGAGAAGGGCTAACTAGAGCTGATTTACAAATGAGAAGAAAATGGGAAGACCACCTAAAACTCCAGGCTGGTGTAGTCCCTGAGTTTAGCGAGGGTGCAGGCTGATGCGCTGGCTCTGATGACCTAGCTGCCACAGATGGGTGATCGCACCTCCCTGTTTCTGACATGACCCTCCCTATGCCACTGGTGCTGCTGTGAGGTCTCAGCCTATTCACAGAGTTCATAATAATAATAAATTGTTTTTATTATTATAAAAATAATAAAAAATAATAATTTTGATTTGCAGGGTTAGTTTTCTAAAAGTGTGTCTGTGAACTGATTCACTGTTCTTCAAAGTGGAGCACAGGCACAGAGAAGTCCATTCAGGTTTGAGAAGAAAATATTATTTGTGCTGTTAATAAAAAAGATTTTAAAAATTTATTTTAAAACAAGTGTTTGTTTCCTAATTCTTATCCTTTTTAATCTCTATTTTTGTGCATGCTTTGTAGTGTACGTGATATACGAGTACAGTAGCAAATGTGTGTGATTTATTAAAGAACCAAATACACATATATTATGAGGGTGTGCTCAAAATGTTTTTACTGATGGGGTGCACGATCAAGAAAGTTTGGAGACCACTGCATTAGGGATTCAAACAGTTGATAAAAACCAGGGGAATGAAGGTGCAACCCACACAGAGAGGTTGGCACCCCCTTGACAGGATCTGGCTAGAAGGACAGGATCTGGCTAGAAGGCTAGCTTGGTCACACTGTCAAGTCATTCCTCAGTTGTGATAGTCCTCCACCACTTCTTCTTATTATTAGTGAGGCTAACAGAATAAAAAATCCCCAAAGAGGTCAGATCCATAGCCTTGACTTTTTAAATGACAGGCGTCCCAGAGACAATGATCTATAACAGAACAGCTTGGCAGAAGTGGGAATCACAGCCTCTTAAATTATTCTAGCATAAGTGGCTATAACAGGCGAAGTCAAAAATTTCAATAGTATTTACATAAATAATTTTTTAAATGCATGTTTATTTTTAAAATAGTGACGTTTGTTTCATTTCAAGCTTTTGGACATCCCACATGTGCCTATTTGGACATTATTATTCCTCTTGGCAAGGAATCTACTACACTAAAAATGCCAACTACAGTTACAGGATCAGATATCTTATTTAAAATGGACAATGAAGCAATGCTTAACCGAGTTACTCTCCTGAGATATATTTAATACCTGCACTGGAGGAATCACCATACAAATTGCAGTTTTAAAAAGACATGATATGTCAAAATCTACTTTCACCGTATTTTACAAATGTAATTTTCTATCATCTCAGCAATGCAGCTGGAATTGAAAATACTAGGAAAATAATTTTGTAGAGGATAAAGCTGTAAATACCTACCTTATTTTCTGGTAAGGACAGATAATAAATAGAAGCAATAAAATTAGAAAAGAAAGAAAAGGGATTTCTCTGTATTTTGAGAAATCAGCATCTGTGTTTGGATTTGTGCACATTCTAGTTCTTGTTAGACTTACAGATGAGTTAACATGCATCCCATGAATTTTGAAATCCTGGAAAAAATAATCATTAACGGCAAGCTGTGTTTGAGCTGTTTTTGCCAGATGAAACTTTCTGGTGTGGAAAACTTTCATTATAAGAAGCAGCACATTTGCTGCAGTTATTCTGAAGGGTGGTTTTGTTTCAAAGATATTACTGTCAGCATTCACACTTCACAGGCAAGTGACCTGGCAGAGAGAGGAGCACATGTTGCTAACAGGATTTTTCAGTTAAAAGACCTCTGATTAACTGTGCTGGCAGCTCGTACATCAGCGAGAAGAGTGTGCCCACTTTATGGGTGTACAGACCGAAACAGTTCTGCAGTTTTTAGGAGGCAATCATTTTACTAAATGTCCCTGATGAAAAACTGATTCTAATCTGAGTTTTCCTGTTTTCTTATTTTCGTTAAAAGCCTACAGAAAGTAAAACCAGAACAAACTGAAATGATGCCAAACTAAAATCAGGACAGTGCTGATCCAAAGGGCTGCATAGATCGGAGGTCCATCTAGTCCATTATACATTCTCTAATAGCTGACCATAGTGGACGCAGATGCCTGAGGAGGAAAATTAGAACAGAATGAACAGACAGCGCATTTCCCACATGCTTTTGTAACCATCAAAAAAAATGCAGGGCTAGGGCCTACTGACTGAATGCAATGTCTCAGTGTAAATAGTTTGCAAGAGAATTTTCTCCCCATTGCTTTGTTCATAAACTTTTTGAATCGATGCATACTTTCATTGTCTACAGCAGCTCATGACAGTAAAATCCCATTAAGTCCGTAGTTTAACCAAAAATTATGTAAAAGACTACCTCCTTTGGTTTGTTTTCAGCCTTTCCATGATAGCTTCATTCAGTGCTCCCTAGCATGTACACTGGAAAGAAAAATGTACAGTCATTGCTTATTCACTGTCATGATTTCACAACCCCACCACATGCTTTCTATAGGCCGGAGAGTTTTAGTCTATGTAATTGTCCCTGATGTACCTGTTCCTGGGTTTCTGATGATGGGAAGTATCTACACTAGAGTTCTTCAGGCCAGAAGAGTGACTGTTAGAAGGCTTTGCTGGAGGCCTGTATGTGGTACAAAGAGGGTGAATACAGAGCAACTATTCGTAGTCTCTTCCAGTATCCAAATTAGTAGGTAATTGCAAGTAATTTTAGTTGAGCTTTCAAAATTCTTGATGCAAGATGCTGAAGAAGTTAAAAACTTATGTATCAGCTGAACAAGCATTTGTTCAAGAAAAATGCATCAAGATACTCAGCCTGAACCAGACAGACCTTTAGTTATGAAACACTGGGAGTATATCCTGGGGAACTGCTACCCAGTTCCCAGTCTTCATCCTCTTTCTCCGTTGCTCCCCTTGGGATTTACTTTCAATCTAGGATTTACAACTTTCCCTCCTCCCCCCCACCAAAAAAAAAAAAAAAAAAAAAAAGATCTGAAGGCAGAAATCTATGCATGGCTCTTCTCTGTTATTTGCCTGTCTGGTTCTCTCAAACAGTTATTTCTTTTGAGAAAGAAATACCATCTGATAACCTGTATTTATAGGGTTAAGGGCTCTTTGGGACCTCAAATAATTTTGATGACTATATGAGTTTTCCAAATAGCGATTTACTTTGGCCAATAACCTTACCAAGTGCAATAAAGGAAGTAGTTTTCTTTATCATTTGTGGTAATTGTGGACAAAACAATAGCAAATAAGTTGAAACTGTGTTCTACCTATGGTATATGTTGTCATCAAGTTTGTCTCAACAGAAGGGATGTCTTTCCTCTGTAGAAGGGATTACGTCAGAACTCATTCTTTATATATGTCTACTGAGTCACTAGGAGACCACATAGTTCTCGCACTGATTGGAAGTTAGTAGAGAGGATATGTGAAAGGGAATGTAAACATAATCTTTTAGTCTTCTTTATAATTTTTCTTTTCATTATTTTTTCTTTTTTAAATCATTTTAATATGAAAGTCAGCATAGTATGCTTTATTGAAGAGACAAGGTTCTGATGTTCTTTGCAGGAACAAAAAAAAACCCATGGGTTAATTTTCACATTCTCTTTCCTCATAGTTCTGCAACTATGACAATAAACTGTTCAGACATTCATATTCTTTCTCTATCTCTTTTAGAACTGCTGTATGAGGCAAGCTCAAAATCAGAAGAAACTACTTGAAATCAAAGACCTATTTAGAAGCTGATGAACTACCAAAACTGAGTCATATTTTCAGTCAGTTTTCTGAGAAGCAGCTAGAATGTACTAGGAAGATGTCTGGTAGTTCTTCAGAACAAGATATTTTAATAGGTCTCTCCAGTTGCACATGCTTCTTTTAGGAAGTGTAACATGAGATAAGATATTTCGGAGGGAGATTACTGATGGCTAAATGTCCTTGTAAGGACACTTGAATTACAGTCTTACTATGAAAAAATGAAAGGAGAAGGCCACTTCAGAAAGAATTTTAGCTAAATCACAAATAAGTAAATTGCTTCATAACAATTGAAGACTTCTCCTTCCATAGTTTCTCTACCGTAAGCAGTATACAAATAACCCAGGTGTGAGCAGTGCATTTAGTTATTCAGAGACAAAATTGTATCATGTAATGCAATTTATACTGAAAGCGTTTGTCTGATAGGAGACACGGCACAATTACTTTGCAATTAATCACACTAATAGCCTGTGAAGAAAAGAACATGATGAACACTGGATAGGTTAATTCTCAAATGTAAACAGGCTGACAGCAATACTGAAATAAACTGTGAAGGTAGAAGATTTTGTCGGGTTAGAAAAAAAAAGCTTCACATGTTCTCATGTGTAATCTGAGATATTCACCTTAAATACTGAGAGTGCTTTGGTCAGAAGTTCACATAGTTTCATGTAGTTTCTCCTTATCTTACAGTCATGTTTGCCAAAGATACTAATATCTTTGAGTTCTTTTAAAGTGAATGAAAACAATCTCCAAAAACTAAGCTAAAAATATTATATATTGTAACAAGTAATTGGTACTGGTTGCAAATTCATAAAAAGAAGCACTTAATATGAAAAAAGATTGCGCTAAACAGAAAAATAAATTATCAAGTGAAACTCATGTATTTAATAAACACATAGACTCTGCTACAGCTACATTGATGTTCCTTATTCTATTTTTTTAGCTGATTAATCTATTTACACAGAAAGGACAAACTGATATATATTTAAATCTGTCTACATGTTCTGTTCTGTATCACTGGAATAATACTTTATTAATCCACTCAGACATCTTGCTGAGGACAAGGCTGGCTTCTAAACCATTTCAACAAATCAGTAGATTATGACTTCCATCTTAACATTTCAAACCAAATGCAAAAAAAAAAAAAAGAAAGAATTAATCTTAACTTTTGTTTATGCAAGTATTGGAAACATCACATGTGGGTACATGTCGACACACATACAGAAGTCATTGGCAGATCTCCAGGTCAGACAGCAAAACTATGTTCATTACTGTCTGTTATCTGATCTGACACATGCAGAATGTAAAAATTCATTGCCCCTGTACACAGGGGCAAACCCCAAACATACCCTGTGCACTGGGCATTTTCCTAAGTTCCTGTTGGAAATTTAATTTGTTAAATGCTATGGTAACACTGAAATGCCTGCTCCTGTTGCCTGCTTAGAAGTACAGTATCCTGAAGGTATATGATATACAGACATATGAGGAAAACACAAGGCGTGGGTGACTGCCTTAGCTTTCCAATGCAATTCCTTCTGTGAAATATAAATCAGAGTAACAGCGGAATTTGTGAGAGATCACAAATCTTTCTGCAAGCATTAATCAGATTTCCAGTGCCTGAAATGAATCATGGAAAGAGCTGTCACTGATCCCTAATATCATTCTACAGTTAAATTGCCACTATACCACAGAGCTCACAGAATGTAAAAGCAACCAAAGTGGAGAGCCCATTGAGCAGTGGGCATGGGATAAAGCCAGCTGGCATGCTGTCAAAAAATCCCTTTCATCCACAGAAACTGCCACAGAGTCCCAAGGTCATTCAGTGATGGTTCATTTGCCATTCCCTACCAGCCTCCAGATGGGCAGCACCTGCTGTATTTAAAAAAATCACATTCCAAATGACTGCTCCTGTGCATAACCAGCATGTCTGTATGCATTATCCTAAGCAATATTGGAGTCCTAAGAAAAAAAGCAAATTTGGGAATGTTATTCATCCAGTAAGGCAAAGTTGTTACACACAAACAATTGAGGTTTCACTGTTTTACTCAAAAGTGTGACAGCAATTGTGACTGTCTGATAGGGACTATGGTTTTTGTTTTCAGTGCAACTTCTCTGCATTTAAATTATGGTAGAATTTACTTGTCTTATGGAAGTTTTGTATCTGCACCCTGATATATACAAGTCTTGATATTATGTTCCCTTAACTCCTGGGAATATGTTAGAAGGTGATAGAATATCAAATCCATGTCATGGGTTCAGCAGTATCAAATCCATGTCATGGGTTCAGCAGTAGATATTTCTCACTTGACTGCCTAGAGATCATTTAGGCTTTTAACAGTTTCCCTTAAGGTCCTCACAGAGAAGCTGCTGAAATACAGGCCAGGTGGGCAAACAGCAGGGTGGATTGAAAACAGCCTGAATGGATGAGCGGAGGGAATTGTGGTCAGTGGCATGAAGTCTAGTTGGAGTCTAGTAACTAGCACTGTACTCCCCAGGTCAACACTGTCTCCAGTGTTGTTCAACATCATTAATAATCTGGATGATGGTGCAGAGTACACCCTCAGCAAGTTTGCTAGTGGTACAAAATTGGGAGAAATGGCTGATACACCAGAGGGTTGCAGTGCCATTCCAAGGGACCTGGATAGGCTGGAGAAATGGGCTGACAGGAGCCACAAGAAATCCAACAAAATTCAGTACAAAGTCCAGCACCTGAGGAGGGATAACCTGAGGCATCAGTATATATTAGTGACTTAACACCTGAAAAGCTGCTTCACAGAAAAGTACCTGGGGATCCTGGCAGACACTCAATTGAACCTAAGGGAGAAAAGCACCCTTGCCCCAAAGGTCAGCAGTACCCTGGGCTGCATTAGGGGAA
Organism: Psilopsiagon aurifrons; assembly: GCA_025447955.1. NCBI lineage: Eukaryota > Metazoa > Chordata > Aves > Psittaciformes > Psittacidae > Psilopsiagon > Psilopsiagon aurifrons. Next base: position 10,680 of record JAOEHY010023605.1, on the reverse strand, counting down.
GTCTTGACTATGCTTCAAAGGAGGGGACCGTTCTGCTCTCCTCAACACTGGTGACACCACCTCTGGATCAGCATGTTCAGTTCTGGGATCCCTAATACACGAGAGAGATGGAGTGACTGGAGAGAGTCCAGAGAAAGTGCTGAAGGGACTGGAGCATCTCCAATAAGAAGAAAGGCTGAGAGAGATGGAACTTTAAGGTGGGAGAAAGAAGGGTTAGTGAGGATCTCACTGAACAAATATCTGAAGAGAAGGTGCAAAGACAGCTGAGCCAGGCTCTTTTCAGTGGTGTCCTGTGATGTGGGAGGAGATTATGGGCACAAACTGACACATAGGGAGATCCTCTTGAATATCAGGAAACCCCTTTCCCCTGTGAAAGGTGAATGACTACAGGAACAGACTGCCCAGGGAAATTGTAGCATCTCCATCCTTGGAAATCCTCACAAGCTGGTCCTGGGCAAGTGGCTGTAGGTGGTCTTGCTTGAGCAAGGGGGTTGGTCAAGATGACCTCAACCCAACCTCAATCTTCCTGTGATTTTGTGAACTTCATAAAAGGGACAGTTGGATTGTATTTTTAAAGCTAAAGCTTTAATTTTGTGCACTTAAAAAGAACTACAAGTGTTCTGCATTGGACGACAAAAGAAGAAAAGTGCTGGCAAATAAAGGCATTGGAACTCTAATACTGTATTCAGTCAACACAGAGTTTCTTTTTGTTTCTCTCATTTTAAAAATTTAAAGGTAGACATTTATCCTCTACTAACCTTACTGCCTTCACTTTTCTCATCTACTATTAAATATGCATGTATCATTTCTTATTTAGATTTAGAGATACAAAGGAATAAAATCTTCAGTATAGGCAGTACCTTTCATCCTGGGGAAATTGCAAATTAGCCCTATACAGGATAGACTTAAGGATTCCTTAAGAGGAAATACCTCTAGAATTAATATAGCATTGCTTTTATGAAAGGTCTGTTAATAGTCTTGTTCAGGAATTAACTAAGACTATTGTACCCATTTGCAACTGCAAATAAATTGCTAAGTAGAGTGCAAATACTCCATGTGTAATTCTGTCAGGTCACTATGACGAGTACTATAAATATTGCAGACAGGATCATAGTCAGAGTAACATGCTCTTCTAGGTAAGGAAATATGATTTAATAGTTACAAAATCTTAAGATATCTAAATCTTTGGTAAGCACAAGTGTTAAAGAGCATGGATTAATATAATATCCATATCACAGGAAATTATTTATGGTTCTCTGTCTTATGCTGGTGAATGCATTAGGTTTTATATATCTCAGGGGAAGAATGCCACCTGATATATCACAGCTTCTGGCAAACAATACCTTTCAATTCAAGTCCTTGGCCAGCTGGGTTATCTTGCAAACATCATCATGCTGGAATAGCATTACTGATGTATGCTTCTGTTATCTTATATAAACATACATGTATATTAATTTAAGAAAATGTTATACTGCTCTGATGGCCTTTTATCAAAATGGTACTGGCAGGGACCCTCAACACCTCGCAGCACAAGTCTCACTTACTTGCATAATTAGTGGCATAAGCTCAGGCAAAGCACTTCAGCTTACCGACCTGTATGATACCATGCAAGGTGGTATCAGGTGACGCTTCTGGGGATGTAAAGCATGCTTCATTGTTCTTTCCTCTTTCTCCTCTGAACAGTTTTGTTCTCTGGGTGACTAGAAGTAAGCTGGGTAAGATCTGACTTAATTTTCTCAAGACGTATGCAGAACATATATTCAATTATTGCCCATTCGCAATTAAAATAGAAACAAACTGTTTCTTGAGAAAAATCAGCTTAAGTATTTGGTCAGTGCCTGAGATATGATCTTACTTATTTGTAACTCTCCCAGTGATACTATACATCCTAAAGTAAAGTGAAAGTTCTTGGATAAGATAAAAGCATAGAATATGTTTTCTTTGACAGAAAGAGAAAGGTATTTCCTTGAGGGATATTGCTGCTTCCCAAACAAGTGAATCCCCGTACACACACCCGGGGGCAGTAGGTCTTCACTATATGTCTAATTTATTCTTATTCTTACAAAACAATACAAATTGAAAGACTCAAAGAGGAAATTGCTATATTATCCACAGTCATTTTGCAAACAGGATATAGAGTGCTGTAGTCTTTATGCCATTACTAAATCACACACAGCAGTCTCATTGTTTATAATAACTCTACTGAAGGTACATATATAATGCTTATGCATTCTTTTATGGCCATTGAAGTGGTTTCAGGTGGTTGAAATGTATCAGGGCTTATCCTAAGATCCACAAGAAATTATTTCATATTCCTTTAAATGTTAGATGACCTATTTTTAATTTTAACATTTATGATAGATGTATGTGCTTCTTTGTGCTTTAGTCATCAGGTTTGTCCTTAAGTCTGTCTTCCAATCAAAAATGGGCTGATATTTCAGTGTACTCCATACACTGGTATTGAAGACATCATTACTAGAGGACTGCCTTCTTTGAAAGATTTTGTAATTCTATCTACTACAAAGCCATCTCCTTAAAAAACAAACTGCTTTGTATCAATGTTCCAGAAATACAATAAATAAGCGTATATCCTTTAATACGTTTGAGATGTCTTTTGAAATTAACAGTAATAGTTTTTCTACAGACATCTTTTATATTTCTTGCTTTCAGAATGCAGTAGGTCTAAATCTTAAATATTTTACTTCCTGTTTTTAATCCCAGGAATCATACTATCTGATTTATAAATGGAAGAATATTAGCTACTCTAGCATGAGAGTTTATTGTACCGTACCAGTTTCACCACCTTCAAGTCAACACACAAAAAGCAAGGTTGACAGACAAATTTCTGGAGAACTTATTCTATAAAGAAACAATGTCCCATTTGAGTATGACCTAATATTAAAGAGGTACTTATTCATCAGAAGAGATTTTAATTGAATTTCTAAGCATTGTTATGTTTGTATTTGTTTGTTTGCATTTTTCTTGGTTTTGGTGAATTTTTTATTTTGCTTTGTTTTGATTCGGGGTCTTTTTGCTGTTGTTCTTGTTTCTGTTTAAGATATGTAGGCTCAATTTAAAGAATGATGTGAGAAAGTTTTCAAGCTCTGAAGAAATATTTTTGCTTTTTAAATAGTATATATACTTCTATACTATACTGCACTCATATAACTTCCAAACGGTCTATATACATTGATTCTCACACTTCTGGTATTTTGAGTACAGTTTGTACAAGCCTGTGATTAAGTTATTGTTAGCCTTAAGATAAAGCAATTAATATCCTGAGAAAATGTAATTTCAAATCATTGCCATTGATTAAGATGTAATCACATAAAAATAATTAGATAATTAACATCACTCACTAATATGGATTCATAGCCATTATTAGTTACATAGAATGATAAGGAAATAATAGAATCATAGGATCTCAGAATAGTTTGGGTAGGAAGTGACCTTTAAAGATTGTCATCTACCCCAACACCCCTGACATGGGTAGGGACATTTTCAACTAGATCAGGTGGCTCAGAGCCCTGTCCAACTCAAACATTAATGTTTCCAGGCATTAACCTACCACCTCTCTGGGCAACGTGTTTCAGTGTTTCAACATAGAAACATAGAATCACAGAATCATAGAGTCATAAAATCATAGAATCTCAGGCTGGAAGGGACCTAAAGGGTCATCTTGTCCAACCTTTCTTGACCAAGCATGACCAAGGCTAGATGTCCTAGCAACCTGTCCAGCTGAGTCTTAAAAGTTTCCAGTACTGGGGAATCCACCACTTCCCAGGGAGATTATTCCAGTGGCTGGTTGTTCTAATTGTGAAAAATTCTTCTCTTGTGTCAGTTGGAATCGCTCTAGGGCCAGCATGTTACCATTACCCCTCAACTTCCATTTGACTCTTTGTAAAAACTGAGTCTTTGTCTTCTTTGTAGCCACCCTTTAAATACTGGAATGTGATAAGGTCTCTCCTGAGCCTTCTTTTCACCGTCACTGTCGTAAAAAATATCTTTCTTATATCTAGTCTAAATCTCTCCTCTTTTAGTTTAAAACTATTACCTCTTTTCCTGTTGCAAGAGACCTTGCTAAAAATGTCATCCCCACCTTTTTTATAAGCACCCTTTAAGTATTAAAAAGTTGCAATAAGGTCTCCATGGAGCCTTCTTTTCTCAAGGCTGAAGAACCCCAACTGTCTCAGCTTGTCTTCATAGCAGATATGTTCCACCCTCTGATAATTTCTGTGATTCTCCTCTGGACCCTTTCCAACAGGCCCATGTCTTTCCCTTGCTGAGGGCTCCAGAGCTGAACTCAGTACTGCAAGTGGGGCTTCACCAGAGCAGAAGGGCAGAATCACCTCCCTTGATCACTGGCCACCATTCTTTTGATGCTGCCCAGGATGGGTAAAGGAAACTTAGGAAAAGAGAGAGAAGAAAGACGAAGGATACCCAATCACTGGAGGCAGTCAAAACTCAGCTGAATGAAGGCCTGAGTAACGTGCATAGTAAGATGCAGATGTAAGTCTTGCTATAAGCAAGGGTTGGACTAGATGACTGTGAAAGATCCTTTCCTACCTCAATTATCCTATCTTTATAATTGAAAGATGTTATGACAAATTATACAGAACCCATAAAAATGTTAAGATCTGAAGGTTATTCTGGTCAAAGCTTTAAGAAAAGATGTTGAGAAGACTGTCAGGTCTTAAAATAACTTCTCAAACACTTAACAGCTTAAACTTACTCTCTGTGCAAGGCACTGGCACTACGACTGTTGCCAGCAGGTTGAAGGAGGTGATCTCTCCCCTCTCCTCAACATTGGTGAGGCCAACTGTGGACCACCTTGTCCAGTTCTTGAATTCCCAGTGCATGAGAGAAATTTAAAAAATGGAAACAAAGTCTAGAGAAGGGCCTGGAGCATCTGCCATAAGTGGAAAGACTGAGATTGCAACAACTGCTCAGCCTGGAGTAGTCTTCGGAGATCTCATTGATCTGAAGTGAAGGTGCAAAGATGACTTAGTTAAACTCTTTCCAGTGTTGCCCATGACAGCTTATGGCCACAGACTGAAACACAGGAACATCCTCTTGAATATCAGGAAACCCTTTTCCCCTTTGAGGGTGAATGGCCACAGGAACAGGTTGCTCAGGGAAGATGTAGAGTCCCCAGGATCTCAGGAGGTCCTCACAAGCTGTCTGAACAAGCTTGGTCCTGAGCAAGCGGTTGCAGGTGGTCTTGCTTGAGCAAGGTCATTGGACCAGATGATCTCCAGAAGTCCCTGAGAATCTCAATCTTTCTTTCATCTCTGGGGCTTTCCCATTGGTGATATGGGGTGAGTCCCTGACAGCACTTGGCACGGCTAACTCCAAGAAAGACACTAGGGTTTCTATCTATGTTGCTGGGCTTCCCATTGCCAGGCCTTGTGCTTTGTGGCACAAGCCTCTCTTCACAGGACCTGACAAGCCTGAGCTAAAACCCAAGCGAAGGCCATATGATAGGGATATACCTTTAAGCAAGGCCTGTTGTGACAGGACGAGGGGCAGTGGTTTTAAGCTAAAAGAGGAGAGATTCAGGCTGGATATGAGGAAAAAAATCATTAGAATGGGGATGGTAAGATCCTGAACAGGTTGCCAGAGTGCTGGTAGATGTGTTATCCCTGGAGACAGGCCAGGCTGGACATGCTTCTGGACAACTTGATCTAGTTGTAGATGTCCCTGGGTTAGCCAGACCCCCACAGCAGTGCTATGTCCTGTCCAGATATGCCATGAATAACAGCATCCCAGCTTGGAGGAGGAGGTCTGTGGGGAGAGGTGACAGAGCTCCAGGACTCCCGAAAGATGACCTCCCAGAAGGCTCCTGCAAGTAGACGCTCGTATGTGCAAGCCGTACCAAGATCAGTGTAGCACATGGTCAGCACTGGGGATGGAGCCTCCATCCACAAATGTGCTACCACCCTTGAATGTGCAACTCTCCTTTCAGCAAGCTCAATAAGCATCCAGTTGCTTTTTGTGGTATGTCTTTTCAAAACATGTTCACAGGCCTAATGTGCAAAGGAATTGAGTTTGAGAAGCATCCCTAATGGGTCATGTTTTGCACCAGGGAGGACCAGCATGTTATTATCCCAGTGAGAAAGTTAATGTCTCTAAAAATTCATTTTAAAGTATATATGTTAGAGCTGTGGCTATGAAGGCAAAGAGTGGCACTAATGATCTTCAGTCCCCTTAGAACTAATGTTGGCCATTTAGCAGACAGTTTGCCAGTTTAGGGGGACCCTTAAGAAGGGAAGGAAACACCTCCTCTCCAGAAAGTGACACAACAGGAGAAGAGCATCAGCAAGGTCCTGTGAGCCTGCAGCTCGTGCAGAACCTTTACAGACATCCGAGCAGGGTGCAGACAGCCAGACCTCATGGGAAGAAGCTCTCCACAACCAGAGAGAAATCAGCAGAACTGGGAAAAAGACAGAAATCTACTAAGTTCTTTGAAAACTTGCCAGCAATGAAGTACTTGCCCTGCAAGGACACAATGGGCATAAAGGAAGTTATTTATAACCTCTTTTGATTTCTCTTCTCATTTACTCACTTCAGATTTTCTTTATGCCATCTCTATAACAAAAGGTAATGAATTTAATTTATGATCTAATAAAGACTGTCTTTGAGTTTCTGTTCCTTTCAGTTTTCTTCAGGGAGGTCATTAGAAGAACACAGAGGCAGATCCACTTCATAGCATTGTTGAATGTGGGAGATGGGACACCATGTGCAAGTATATTTAGGCCAATTTTGTCAGGTGTTCCTATTTGAGATCAAGCACCTGGTTATAGATAAATTACTGAGTTTTTCGTCACCTCTAAAGCCAACCACACTAGGATCTAAAGTGCATTTGTGATAATTTTCTGATTTTTTAAAAAAGTGAAAGTGTCTCTTTTTTTTTATTTCCCACGGAACACAATAGTGAAATAACATTTTTTCTATAATGTATAACGTGTTTTCCGTAAAATTGAAAACTCCCTTGACTCTACAATCACTTCTCAGAGCTGTCCTGGAAAAGAAGATAACTAGGGCACTGGACAGAGATTCACCAGGTAAGAATTGCCTAATGATTTTCAGAGATATCCTATGACATGTTTACAGGCAATAAATTTGCTTTAACCAACTGTCCATCTATGAAATGATGAAAAAATTTAAAGCTCCCAATCTTTCTAGAAGATTAGGAAGAAAAATCTACTACCACTTTTAAGTTAATTGTGAGATAATACTCAAAGATCTTAGAAAGCACTAAAAGAAAAGCAGTTGCTTCTACAATGGAACTTGGAAGGCGCAAAGTAATTACGACCTCACGCTGTGTATCAGGCAACAATACATTGTAGCCCTGTTGCCTCATTCAGAAAGTAGGACAGTTCTGTATTTCATACGGTTGCTTTATGAACAATAACTGCCATAAATATAATAAAATATATGGCAAGATATACACATAGGCAAAGGAGGAGAGTTGTACGTAAAGATGATCAAATGATCAGGGTATGGAAATCCTCCATATATCCAGAGGAAGGCTCTGTATATTGCCATGTAAGAGGACAGATGCCATCAAGTGTCTGAGTCACTTCAACCAGAATCCCACATGGATTCCTGTAACACATGCACCAGCTGCATGGGTGAATGCTAATACAAGTTCATGGACTAAAGATATAATAAATAAAAACCTAAGTTTTGAACTTTTTTTTTTTTTATATAATAAATAATAAAAAGAATGTTTTGAACTCATAGGCTAGGTGTGTGTCTCAGATCAAAAGGAGAAAGCTGGTAAAGTTAGACCAGCTTTTCCAGGTAGCACATATATTTCTTCACAATCCAGACCCAACCCAACCATACTTTCTCCTATCTGGCAGCAAATCACCTTCTATGCAAGATCATTTTGCAGATGAAATACTTTAAATTGTTGGAAGAAAATACCAAATGAAGGTCCCACCTATACCATATTGCATTTGTGTTATATGGTTTTGAGGAATATGTGATGTTGTCCTTTAATGAGGATAGCCTTCAAAACTATGGCACTTAAAGGTTTTTATGCATCAACACTCTATAAATAGCAAGTAAATTATGCTCACTGTTTGCATATTCTATAGAATACATTTTTCATGATTACATATATAAGAAAAACTGAGAAGAAAATATTGTTTGTTTTCTTTGTTCTATCAATTCTGGTTCTATCAATGTAAAATGTGATTATTACATTTAGCGTTTAATAGCTTTTTAATGTTTATATGTGAAACATTTACAAAGAACATATGCTGTTACACACAAACAGATTAAGATTCTAGAAAGAGTTTACTTATGTGCATATAAACATAAATACACTGTTTATTATGTTTGATATTTGTAATCCTTGATACTACAAGAAAGAGATGATTAAATTTTTGTAGCATTTATAATAGTATAATTAATGCAAAAATGTATGATTAATTTACTATCATAGATTTACTCAGAATAGCTTTTAAAGTGCGTTGTTGATTTTTATATTTACCAGATGTTAAGATACTGTCTATCAGGGTTTGCAATATATTAGATATATTTGGTTTTTTTAAAAAAGTGAGTTTGAGAAACAGAGAGAGTTGCTGAGACAAAAGGTGTCTACCATATCTACATGCATCTTATAGACAATGGTCCACACTGACGAAAGTTACCATTGTCAAAGACCATGCGTTAGATCCCAAATTTAATAGGTCCAGGCAATAAATGTGCAAAGAGTTTGACACTGTGACACATGACATCCTCGTCTCTAAATTGGAGAGACATCAATTTGATAGATGGACCACTTGGTGGATAAAGAACTGGCTGGATGGCTGCACGCAAGGAGTTGTGGTCAATGGCTCAATGTCCAGCTGGAGGCCAGTAACGAGTGGTGTCCCTCAGGGATCGGTGTTGAGACTGGTCTTGTTCAACATCATTGTTGGCTACATGGACAGTGGAATTGAGTGCACCCTCAGCAAGTTTGCTGATGAAACCAAGCTGGGTGTTTCTGTTGACACACTGGAGGGAAGGAGTGCCATCCTGAGGGACCTTGACACGCTTGTGAGGTGGGCTCATAGCAGCCTTCCAATATCTGAAGAGGGCCTATAGGGATGCTGGGAGGGTCTCTTCATTAGGTACTGTAGTGATAGGACAAGGAGTAATGGGTTCAAACTTAAACAGGGGAAGTTTAGATCTGATATGAGGAAGAAATTCTTTACTGTAAGGGTGGTGAGGCACTGGAATGGGTTGCCCAGGGAAGTTGTGAATGCTCCATCCCTGGTGGTGTTCAGGGGTGGGCTGGACAGAGCTTTGAGTGGCATGGTTTAGTATGAGGTGTCTCTGCCCGTGGCAGGGGAATTGGAACTAGATGATCTTAAAGTCCTTTCCAACCCTAACTATTTTATGATTCTATGAATATATGTTTAATTGCAAAAACAACAGAACATAACATCAATTTATTTTCTTTAACTGTGCCAGAATTTTTAATCAGGATTTCCGTATCCAAAATCTAAGTCCTTTTAGACAAAAAGATTTTTTTTATCTTTCTTGTGGTTGGTTAACTGTGACAGACAGACCAAATTAGGCAAGAAAACTACTGAGGCAGCTTCACTCTGCTACCTTTTGACACAAACAAATAGACTAGATCAGTGAAATGAAAGCTTGCACTGATGTATTCATGAATAGAAGCTTTTCCAAATTTGAGATATTATAAAAATATGCACAACAACTACTGTCTCCAGCCTGATTTCTGCTGCTACAGAACGTGTCACCACTTCCACACGACCCTTCCCTGCCCTCTCTGGCCACTTCTGCAAAGCTTCTGTTTTTAATAAGCCTGTGGCAAATGCATATTACCTAAGAATGCCACTAAAAAGCAATGCTGTACTGGCAATACCTGGTATTCAGGCCATGCATTTGACTCATCCATATTGCAACTTTAGAAAATTTATTTCCAAAAAGTCATTGTCTCTCCCTGGTGTTGCTACTTTGAAACTGACTGAGGAACCCTTCACAACTTGTTTCCAAAGCCTCCAATGTAGCATGAGAGATTCACTCCCCGCAACTATTTAGAATTCCACCTTTAAGCTTCTTAAACTCTGTGTTTTTCAAGATAAGATACACTTGGGTGATTACACTTACCTGGTGTAAATTACATTTAGACTGTATGAATTCACACAATTTTACAATCAAATGACATGAATTAAATACATTCATACACATTTCTGCCCTAGCTCTAAGTTCTTCATACAACTTCAAACTAACTTCATTTTACAGTGCAGGAAGACAGCTCGAACAGCTTGTCAGCCTTAAAAGGTCCATTTCAGTGAGGCAAGTTTTATTCAGGCTCAGTGATTTTTTTGATTGTCTTGATTTTCTTTCAGGAAAAAGGACCAACATTACTTCTTCACATTTTGGGCTCGAAGTGCAGACTTTGGAATATTTTTTCTTCCCAGTCCTAAATAGAGAATAATCTTGTATGTCCATTGCTTCCACTGATACATAGAATAGTTTTTATTTTGATCTATTTCTTTTAAGATCGTTAAACTTTTATAAACTAATAACCCCAAAAGGGTTTTGAGAGAGAAAGCGTCTAAAAATCTTGCAATTTTGGGCTGGATGGTGTTGAACAGGGCTCTGTAAGCATAGGCCAAGCCCCAGCACGTTGCCATGATTTGTCCGTCTCTGGTG
>JAOEHY010023603.1:0-30383 GCA_025447955.1 Psilopsiagon aurifrons | reverse complement strand
CCACTCCAAAAAAACACCAAAAAACACAAAAAAAAAAAAACCCACAAAAAAAAACCCCAAAAAAAACCCCAAAAAAACCCCAAAAAACAACAAAGCAAAAAACTGCAAAGGTGGGATCAGAGAACATATTTTACCTTGGAGTTCTGAGTTAAAAAGTTACTGCATTTGCTGCTTTCCTTTAATTCATATCCCTAAGAAAGTTGATGTCCAAATACCATGTTTTTAATTATATTTCCTTCGAATATTAGAGTTTCAGGACTTATTTTGTCAGTTAATATAAAAACAGTTAAGAAAGTACAGGCAGTAACTGTGTGTACCGCAACTTTGTTATCAGTTTTACACCAGATGCTTGAATAAATAAAGAAGTGACATTGCTACAGCTACAATCAGCAAAAAAAAAAAAAAACAACAAACATAGGAAATATTACACCTCCAAAAAACACATATAAGTGTGGTTCACTTATGGAAATCAAAAGCCTTAACCGAACTGGAATGAACACTTGAGAAACACCAGCATTACAAGCTATCTTTATAAGTTTGCATTGCGGCAAACACTGCTGCTGCTCTGTTTGGGAAACTGCAGAAATAAGTGCTGCAGCTAGCAGCTAGAGCTGCATGGATGCTCTCATATTTATCTGTGCTTAATATATTGAAGGCAGGCTATGATATCAACTGCCAAGATGTGCAAATGTCTTCAGCCTTGAAATCCTAGAGAGACCTGCAGTGGTCCATAGGCAAGCCGACATAATGGATACAAGTGACTGAAGGATACCAAGATGCAGTTACTAAAGGAATTTAAAAAATGCAGGTAAAAGAGGCTTTTTGTGCAAGTATATTCAGTATGCATGGTGTCAGTATACTAAGGTGTTGTTAATGTATTTGACATGTCTAAGGGTGGGAGGAGAGAGATCCAGTTGTATCCACATTAAGCAAAGCATCTAATTTCAAAGGTAAGTCATGACATTCTCAATTTCCTCATGTAGCAGCAAAGATCAAGTTCCTACAAATTATATCTTTTAGTTCAGTTTGTCAAAAATGGGTACATGGCAAAAAAACTAGGAAGGAATAGTGAAAAAAAGTTGTTCTTGTCAGGTTAAAAAGTATTAGAAAGGTAGGGCTGCTACAAATGTCATTTTTAGATGAGATTTCTTATTTCTGGTGAAGACAAATATTGGTGCCATGATCCAAGCTGTGGATCAGCAACAACAAATTTTGAGGAGCATTCAGTAAGCAGCAGAAAGATTGCATCAGCATAGTTAAACACTTAACTCTTCAGAATCTAGAAGGATACAAATCTTTATCTGATCTCTCAAGTTTTTTCTAATGCTCATATATTTGTATTTAGGAAGAGAAGCAGTAGTATGCTGACTTCTGGTACTGTGCCCAGATGCTTCTACTACTGTATTTTTTTAAACTATCACTCTCCTCATCTGAACAAACTTGTATTCTTCTGAAATAGACCAACATGTACATCTCCAAATATGCATGTAATGATAAACGCCTCTTCAGCTGAAATGTATTTTCATCATACCCTAGCTCTCACTTTAAAGGTGAAATTGTCAATGGACAATGATTTCTAATGTTTTACAAAGAGGATGCATGTATCCTGTGTGATTTCAATAGTCAGGCCACGTATAGTCTGCATATTCCATGAAATAACATTAATAATCTAACACTTCATATTAGCTTTGCAGAAAGTTTTAATGGAATTGCATAACTTTTAAAACATAATTTTTATGCTATCTATAATTTAAAAAAAAATGTGAAATCATTCAGAAATTACACATTTAAATAAATGAGGATGTCTTTGGCTCAACTTTTTTCCCCAAGGTACCATGAATTTGTGTGCTAATTTCCTAATAAAAATAAAGGTAATAAGCTATCAAGTTCAACAAACAGCTGTCAAAATTCTGGCTTTAAGATATTAGAGAACTGTGTAATTATATATGGTACTGATTTTTTTACATGAGCTTATTTGGAGAATAGTGGTTTATTTGAGTACAATTTGTCATCCTGTGGTATAAGCAAAACTGATTAATAATGAATTAGTAATAAAAGATTAAATAGGTGACTTTCTTCATATGTGGCATTTCTCTATAAAAAGTTTACTTTATGCCGAATCATGTTTTATTATAAAATCTACACCTTCAGTTAAACAGCATTAAACTTAAGAATGCATACTAATATTTCAGTGGCAATGCAGTCCTTAACGTGCTAATTGAAAATTCTGTTTTGAATTGGAATAGAAGCATTCTATGGACTCTGTTCATTAATAGTGCTAAAGATTAGATCTGACTAGGGAGCTGATTTGGTTTTTCAGAGAAGTCTGACTTAACACATGAGCATCAGATGCATAAATATATCCTGAGAAAGATCAGAATCAGTCTAAGTCAGGTCATTTATTGGGAGGGAAGAAAAAAGTGAGCTGAATCATTTAATCAGCTTTTCTCATTTCCATGTCTTTCAGATACCCATTTTATTGACCCTAAATCATTAAGAGAAGTCCTTGTTAATTAGCAATCATTTAAATTCTGTTAAATTGATTAAATTACATTATATTGTCAGCAGGCATAAAACAACCCAGTAAAGAAATTGTGCTGAGTCTTCAGCGTCTGGCCTGTGGTGTTTCATCACATGCTTGAGTATCATCTCAACTATAATGTTTGCCTGTATAATTTCATTCAGTTATGTGTATGAAACCCCTACAGGTTTAATGTATCCCAAAGTTCTTGAAACTTAATGTATTCTTATGGTAAGCATTGTAAAAGCCCTAACCTAGAAGAAAATGATATTAACATATTCACTATTTGTCTTGTTCATAATCAAACTGAAACCTTTGACTTGGAAGTATCAGGCTGCAGATGTCTGAATAATAGTGCCATGATAAAAAATATGTGGAAATATGTACAATATCTTACATCTTGAATTAAAAAATAGTATTACCTGGAATATTAAGAATTCAAAGGTTATCATAAAGTATTATATACCATTATGTTGACCCCTGAAATGTTTGGAAATTTATTTGGTTTTAGCATGCAAGGTCGTGATGGTGTAATAAGAAAGTCTATGAAGGCAGATCTCCAGAACAAAATGGGTAAAGGTAACAGAGAAGCCTAAGTGAATCCTGTAATTGTGACTTAGTAACTATTTCTTCTGGAGCTTCAATATGAGTTTAAAGGAATAGCATCATTATGCAATTAAACTAATTAGCTCATTAATGTGGAATATTTTGTCATTCTAACCACAGAAGGAATTCATCTGAGTAAAAAAGCAGACAGGAATAAATTGCAGTAGGAAACAGAAATTGTCTGGTTTTAAAATGATAAATGTATGTGGTTTATGTTTGTCCTCTCAAACCTAAGCACTTTATGAATTGTTAAGATCAGATTTTTTATCATACATAACCTGAGCCTTTGTTGTCTAGGAATTCATGACATGCAGTGAAAATGTTCCAATTTCATCCCACTTGTTTAAGTAACCCTTCCTATTTAAGTCTACTGATTCAGCTAAAATTTGCTTTTCTTCCTCATATAATGCAATAGGAGTGTTTAGCATTCATAATCAATACTGTGTACAATTGCAGTAATTTATCAGCTTGCTCTTGGCATTTCAGCTGAAGCTCCTTGGCCTTTCAGCATTCAGAGTTTATTGAAAGCAGTACCCATTGTGTGATTTGGGCTTAAGGCAACTCAGAGCCTGAACTTACAACATCAGAAACTGTACACCAACTAAAGACGTGAAATGATTTTGTAACTGATAGGTTTGCTGCTTTTGTCTCCTGTGTGGTATGATACATCATAATTATTTACAAACATTGAGGGATTGTATTTAGTTGTCAAAGGCAAACAAATGTAGGTAAAGCAGACAGCAGTTTTACTAGATCAAGTAACAGATAAGTGCTTTGATCTTTTAACTCAGCTATTCTTGTGCTCAAAACTAGTGCTGATTACCCTGAGGCATGATGTTACAGTAAGAGGAGGAAGAACAGTTGGATGTGAAAATGTATTTAAATATTTCCAAGGCGTTATTTTTTGTTAGTTGACGTTCTTTATGAGTAAGAATATATAGGACATTTTAGAAAATACTATTGATCTACATGGGGTTTACCCAAGCAGCAAAGTCTAGCCCATCTCTCACCTGTTGTTAGCATCAGTGTGTTAACATGTATGAATTGACTGCATAAGCAAAAAATGAGGGTATGCTGTGGCAGTTTTACAAATTCCAAATCTAAATAACACAAGTATATTAACCTTAGTTGATTAGTTTTTATGTGCTTACTTGTAGCTAAAATGTGTCCAGCATACTGGAGTACAAAGTAATGATGTAGAAACAATCAGCCATGTGGACCTGCTGGATCTTTTTTGCAATGAAGGAATAATAGTTGGCCTGCAAGAACGAAAGCAACACATTTAGAAGGGTTCTTTCACTGCTTTGGAGTTTTTGTGTTTGATTTAACAACAACCTGAGAAGAAAGGACCTTGAAAGAGATCAAACTGGACACAGCAGTAGGTTTTAGCAGAGCTGATTCATGAAATGCAGTTTACACTATGATATATTTGCAATTCCGCTCAATTAGTAATAATTAGGTAGCAATGCCTAATTCTTAATCTAACAAATACTGTATCAGTGAAGAACTATATTTAAATTTACATTGTGAACTGATCTCCTATTTATCATGTACTTTCGGGATTATTTATACCATTCCATAATGATTCCTGTTGTGACTCTTTAAATTATGTAAGAGTTTATGGAATCATGGGGAAAAAAATCTTGAGATTTTTTGAGACCTGAAAATCTATATAGTTCAACCTTGATGGAATTGTAATTATGTTTGGAAAAAATATTATATAAATTGCGAATTCAATGAAATATATGCATCTTATTTTATTACAACTATTAGCACAACGTTGACCATGAAGTAAGTTAGAGGTTTTTATTTATTTAGCATTTGAATATTTTTCTTTTCAAGAGTAATAGATATTGCATAATAAACTTCACTGATGTAGTGTTCACAAGTGCTGATCTACAACAAACTGCAGTACTATGTTTACTTGATTACCTATGTTGCTATATTTGAAATGTCATCTTTACTAGAATTAGAATGTTCATTAAATGTGAATATTATGCCAGTATATTGCTAGCGTAGTGCACAAACAGTACAATTAGTAAATTAAGTGAATACGTACCTGTATTACCACTTATTAGTTTACTTACTAATTTGTGAAATTTGCTACTTTGTAATCAGTTTCTCTGTGTCTGCTGCTAATTACAAAGACTCTAAAATACATAATAGTTGCTACTTAGTACTAATGTGGGCTTGATAATGGTTTTAAAGTTTGTGATTCCTGGCTACTTTGAATTTTAGCACTGAATTATTGTAAGGCTTATTGCAATGTTGTAGTTTTATAAATGTAAGTCTCCTAGATATGTACAACCTTGGGGATCTAAACCACCATATACTGGTTTCATTATCAGCTATGTAAAAATTACAAAAAAAGCTATGCATCGTGGGGTTAGCCAAATACCAATGAAGCTGAGTGACATACTTTAACTGAAGTTGCTTGCGTCATATAATTAAATTGCTAATTCTAGGGTACTTTTTAGAAGTGAGTATCAGGTGTCAAGTAGTATTGTTAAAAGTTGTGTTTAAATAAGATTTTATGTTCTTCAGTTTTGGCCTTAATTACTTACTGTGAAGTTTCTTAAATTTGTTAAAATATTATGTATTTGGCATGTTTGATTTCTGTAATGATGAAAGTGAGGAATCTATTCTTCACACATAAATTTAGTTCTGCTTTTATTTATTAACATGTCCCCAGGATTGATGCATTCTTCATGCAAGTTCTGAAAGGGTTGGAGGGAAGAAGGAAAACAGCATTTTTTAAGGAAATGTTTAGTTAAACTTTTGATGCTTTCTGATACACTAGGGGAAAAGAAAAAGATAACCATTTTCCAGACTCATTTTGTATACTTCTGAATGTAGGAATTCTTAAAATGTACATGGGGTGGTTGTGGTGTTAGTTGAAATCCTGGCATATATTCTATTTAATTAGCTCCTCCCCAGCCAGGTCTCTTACACAAATAGGTCTGTACCAAACCTAATAGTGTAATTAACATATTTCTGAATAGAGAAATATTGAATTTCTGTAAAACATATTAATCTGGCATGTAAATTAACATGACTAAGGAATTCTTAGGTTTTGAGTGGAGAGGCCAAATTTCATACACTGCCCAGCAAAATAAAAGAGACAGGGTAGTCAGGAATGCTGTTTTAGTATGTGGGTTTTTTTTATCCTGAGGCTTTAGGCAATAATGATCTATAACCAGGATCATGCTTCTGAGAGGCCTAGCTAAAAGCCTTTACTTTCACAGCTGATACAGGAATATATTGGGGCATAAATGAAATTACTATATTATTTTACTTTAAGTAAGGTAACAAGATTCTAGTTGCTAGAGCAGTATGCACAAGTACATTTCTGTTTCTGTTAATCTGAAATATATATAAACTATTTTTATAAATGGACATGACATTTTAGAAGATGTTTGTGAAGTCAGTCCGTGCTTTCCCAGTTACTTCGAAGGTTAGTCTTAAATGACAAAATGACTTGCAAAAATTCAACTTACATGAACCTTAGCCAACAGAATCAGGTACTTTCCATGTATTTGAAATTACTTAATCACTGCACAGTTTTCGCAAATGTAAATTTTTTAGGGTGCAAACGATATGTTCCAAGAGTTGAAAGTCATTTTTTCTGATAATAAATGTGATCTGGTTTTCGTCCTTCCTCACCTTTCTTTCCCCTTTTCCCACCTCCTTCTTCCATTTTTCCATATGGACAGGCTGTGGGACTTTCTAAGGATCAGCTTTCTTAAAAAGCTTCCTTGAAGATTAATAGTAAGCTAAACATACTTTGTTTAAATTAGGCAAGGATTCAGTATTCTCTTTATCAGCTGACCTGTGTTTGTATTCACCCTGAGTGCATATCTTTACTACTAATATAGGTCAGATAATTTTACAAATGACAGCAGTAGGAGCGTGCATGGCTACCAAGCCCCTGCATAATTTCCATGTGAGAATAAGCACAATCTTCTAGTCAATTGCTCTTAAGTGTTTACTGAATCAAAATGATTCCTCATTTCATACATCTGTGTGGAAAGCTGACTCCCAACTTTGAAACAAGTTTTTTTACAGCTAAGAGTTTTAGCTACTACTGGTATTTTTATCCTACTTTGTTTAGGCTGTGCTTTGGGGTTTTGAGAGGTGCACTGATCTTCACAATTATACCTTAGTCTCAGATAACCACTACCATTGCTTTGATAGTCCATATTCCTGGGCATATTTGTCTTTTTGCCCACTGAGATCATTAGCACTAGCTTTGGGAGTATTTGTTAATTAGGTTTGTGAGTTCCTCAGGAGCAAGTAGCATCAAAATCCCATCAACACAGCTAGAGAATTGCTTTTGAGCACCCTGTTTCAGTCAGGATGGGAAAGAGCTGTACTCCAGACAGTACCTGGGACCCTCTGATTCCTGAGTAAGACCTTAGTAGTCAGTCAGCTTCATGACCATGGTGGCAGTTAGAGAAGCTGCTCATCATGCTACCTGTTTTGCAGAGCCCTAATACAGCCTATTGCTGTAGTACCATGTTCTTAAGGGAAAGATCTTCCTGTGGTCTATATCTTTGCCTCCCCTCAGTGTTTCCTAAGTACTTTCCAAGGCTATCTTTTCTAAGAACTTCTGATTTACTTGTGCTCCATAGAAGACTGGGCTCTTCAGCCTCATTCCAGTTCCACATTTGGAATTATCTTGAGTGCTTCTCAAACTATATCCACAAGACCTTTCACCATATGGTGACCTTTATCAGGTTACTGCCCAAAGATTTTTGCCAGAAGTTTGACACTCAAATTACTGGTCATATGTCATTACACCAGTCCTGCAAGCCTCACTTGATGCAGCAGAGACAACAGTCTGTGCTTTCACCTCCTCCTTATTGCTTAGGCAGTTTTCTTGGCTTCTGTATTCCTAGGAAGAATAAAGTAATTATGAAGAGATTCTTTAGCATAATTCCAAAAGAAGCATTATGGACCACAAAATGGTGTGAGCTGGAACATCATGCCAGAAGCAAGCAGAAACAATAGGAGATAGCTTATTCTTCTACTGGCTCTTTAGTATATTTTTGCCCTTTTTTTGAAATACAGACTTCTTGTGGCTGAGTCTAAGTAACATTAGAGTGTTCTTCTAATTACCCATTCTCCCAGGTCTTTATAACAGATGCTTGCTTTCTCGGCTAGAAGTTGTCCTTGGGTGACTTGAGATCAGAAGGAGGTAAGCTGTCCTCCCCAGAAGTATAGTATAGCATGTATCAGACATTTCTGCTAGCAATCTGCCTGGGTTCTTGAATGAGCTGGAAATCAGCTTAGGTCATTTAAAGCATCTGTATCGCAAGCAGAAAATCCATTACAATGTTCTGGAGACTCTTCTACAAGAATATGGTTAACCAAGCCCTTTTCTTCTCGTAGATGTGAACAGAAAATGCCATCCTTTTCACTCCAGAGTGTCTTCCAGACTGTTTTGTAATCAGCTGTTCTAGGGGACCAAGGCATTCATGTCAACTATATGTGTGTTTCCTAATCTTCAGAGTTGTTTTGAAAGATAAAATAGGATAATCATGATCATTCTGGTAGGTGTGGATGAACATAAGGGAGATCTGACATAATTTAAACTTTTCTGTTGAACTTTGTTCAACTTAATTATTGAAGGTTTGGTTTTTTTCTTTTAATCCCCAGAGAATTTTGTTTCCCTTCAGAGAAATACCCTAATTAATAGAAGAACAAATAAAAGGGAGATGTATTTGGCCAAGTAGAATTAATTTGCCATGTGATGCACAGAAAAGCCAATTTTCCTTTTCTTAGCCTCTTGGAATTCTGCTGTATTTCCTGGATAGTGCTGGGTTCCTCTATAAGATCAATCTATTTGACAGCTGTTTCAGTACTGTGCTTCCAGGCTGGAGGCTTCTTTGGTTTTGTTGACACTATTGTAATTGTATCCTGAAGGGTCTGTTAGTTTGTTGGGTGGTTTTTTTCTCCTTTATGTATTAGTCCTCAAGTAGGATCTGAATATCCTAGTTGTTTCCTTTGAGTCTGAACACTTTTTTGAGTGGTCAGAAATGGTACTTGAGCTTTGAAGTGCCTGTGAATGTTCATCGCAAGTCCTCACAAGTTATGTTACTCTTGGGAAGGGGTACGCATTAAGAAAGAAAAAGAACAGAAAAACACCATATGCAAAGGTATACATTAAAATTATTATCAACTATTTAAAAAAAAAAGACCATTTTAAGGTCTTTTCTTTAACGGATAATGGTCTTTTCTTAAAATGGATAATGTATACATGCAGCAGTACAACTTAGGAAATTGCATTTCCTGATCTGAGAAGCATTCTCATTCTGTGAAATTCACATTCACTTCACTTTGTAAAAGTGCTTGTACAATAGCTAGAAGCCAGAGAAAATTTGATCAGTTTGATAAACCACTTCTAAGCAATGAAGTACTGCTATCATTTTACTTGTATGCTACAGTTGCATAACACCATATTATTAAAACCATGTGTAAAAATACAAACGTGTTATTCTGTCAATTCCTGTTATATTTTTTAATTTCTTTCCTTCTTTGTGGATAAGCAGTTTTGGGCCAAAATTCAGAAGACCATTCACATATATGTTGCTGCAGGCTGAGACTCGTTACCTGGATTAATCCTTTAAAGTCACAAGGCAAATGCTGTGATAAGAAATTTAGAGATATACCCATACCCACCAGCTTTCAACAAAGGGAGAAATATACTATATATACTTTCTTAGTTTGATTTAAATTTGACAGTACTGACTACATGTTCAAGATCTAAGTAAGAGTATAGCTATACTGAAGTTGAAAAAGAAATTGTAACTTGGAAACTGGATTTTAAAACTGTGGTTGAATATATACTGAAGAAATGTTTAATAAGTCTGCTTTGCACTAGAAATACATATTGATATCACTTCAGTAGAGAGCTACACTATGATAGGGCAAGCCGTATATTTTGGTGAAGTTTGGTAATTATAGATAGATAAGGAAGCAGTATCAGAGGATATTTCAAATTAAATTGTATAAATGCATTTTGGATAAGATTCAGAACAAATTAACTTGAAGTTTTGCTTTAGTGGTAAGAAGACTATGTTTGTCTGAAACTAATGTGAATAATGTGTGCTGACTGTTGTGTAAAGTTAATAGTGAGAATACAGAATTTCATAAAAGGACCATTCTCTTTGTCAGGAGCTTATTTTGTAGCTTTTACCTATGTGATTTTGCACATTAAAAAGAAAGACAAATCCATTCATATTTGCTACTCACTGTGAAACAAGGAGTTACCCAGGGCTTTCTGGTAATTGTATTGCCTCAATGCATTTCCAGTTGCGTAAGAAAAAATTGATAGCCTGTATCACTGGTCACCTTTAAAAGTCTGAAGGTACTGATTTGATTTCCCACCTGGAAAATACATCCCTGATTTTATTAATTATTATAGCACAGTTGAAAGGTTCTGTACCCTTCAATAACCTTCTGATTTCACACTTGCTCTATTCTTATTTATTCTTTTTTTTTTTTTAATTTATAATTTCCAAATATAAAATCTTCCATTTGGTAATAACTTTTGTCTGAAGAATTATTATTCCTTTTCATTTAATGTGATAAACACAGCTTAAAGATACTTTGGTGCTACAGAATACTTTGGTGCACTGTTGTGAATGAGACATATGTTGTCACAAATTTATTTGATATATACTTCTTAAAACCAAAAAACATGTGCAGATGTGTTGACTGCATAGTGATAACGCTAATAACTACTGCAGAGATTTTTAGATACTCACTAGTTAGTTTCAAAGCAGGTTTATAGAGTCAGTCTGGAATTAATTTAGAGCCCTTCAGGCCCATCACTGAATCCTTCCATGAACCAGGCTTAGAAGCCAAGGGTTGTGCCAAATACTCTGGATTTAGAATTATCCTTACATCACTGGAATTTATTCATAATTTAAGCATGTATGATGCACTGTCTGAGCTCAGTGTCTGTCAGAAAGATTGCAGACAATGGGCATTACACTGCCAAAAGCTCTCTCACAGGCTTAGATTTCTGTTTGCATTGTTGTTAGTTTAGGAATATGTGCAATAAAGACGGCAGTGCCAAATGAAGTTTGCACTATAAAAACAGGGATATGCATGGCAGCAAAACTTAAAATTCAAGTAGAAAAATTAGGAGCTTGGCAAACAGTATAAAAAACCCTGGCTGGTGACAGCACGACTTTCAAAGACTGAAGTTTATTCAAACATTTATATTTTTCCTCCATATTAATCCTGTATTGTAGTTTTCCCTAATCAAAAACTGAATCCATACTAAGAATGGGCTGAGCCACTTTTTAAAAAGTGTAGTCCACAAATAGTGGAATTGTTGCCTGAATAGTAACTATTACAATTAATTTTAACACTCCCGTAGAACTTGAAAATGCCTGTAAAGAGATGTGTTGGAGAAATCTCTAATACCTTCTTGCTAGGAATAGCAAGTTGTTCCTAGTCTTTCTCTCTCTCAGTACTTAGTGTAATAGCCTCTGGCAAATTCTCTGTGTGAATGTATTTCTGTTTTTCAAGCAGAAACTTTTGGCAATACTAACGTGGCAGAAACATTGTGAACATTTTATTGTACAATCTACATGTAAGTACTCATTGTAAAATTTATGCAATACAATTGCATAACTAAGAAGGTTGTCTAGTTATTAATTTGACAGTCATGTCTGTCATAAGGAAATGGTATCCATTAGTGCTCTCATGGATTACAAAGGCTTTATTTCTGTATCTTCTGTATATCTGTTACTTCCAATCTGTGCTGACAATTATATTTGATTCTTTCATAGGTAGAAGTTTTGAAAAATTTCATCACTAATATAACTGGTACAGTATTTATTCATGACCTTGTGCATCATTCATAGATGTCTGCCTCAAAATGTCACATATCCACTGCTGAATGATGATGCTTTGGTTTAGATTCAGGTGTACTCAGACAAAAATGATTCCAATAATATGCATCAACAGTAGCAATTAATACATTTGAAAGAGTTTATGAAGCTATATGCACACTGAAATTGATCTTCTCTCCTCAGAGACTTAAAATAATAACTGCCATTCTTCTTCATTGAAATAAAAAGCTTAACAAATTTTCATAAATTTCTCATATATGGCACAGTACTCACATAAATTATGATTATAGTTCTTATGTTTTGGGGACTAAGACAATACTATGTCCCCTGTTTTAAGTCGTAACTTATAGGCTAGCAAGCAGTTTACTGCTCAAAAGACCTTTTTCTTATATAATTAATGTATATTATACAAAAACCCTTCCTCAGAAGAAAGAAAGAAATTTCAGGTCCAAGAAATAACTAGCAATAATATCCATGTGAATTTCTTTCAAAATATATTTTTTTTTATTCAAACAAGAACTTACAAATAAACGCTATTTCCATGACCAAGATATGCTACAACAGCTTTACTGTGTTGAACCTTGTGCCCCTTGTTTGCTTCAGGCCCAGACAGTCAGACTCTTTTCAGCAGTTCTTTTTCTGCAGGGATTATTTTAGCCTGTTTTCAGCACTGTCTTTCCCAGCCAGCTTTGATGATCAAACAAGGTTAGTTGCCCTGAAGGCCTGTCCAGAAAATAAATAGACAAATTATGGCAGTTCACAAAAGTGACAGATTTTTTAAAATCAGGAATAGGCTTTAAAAATTTGCGTAGTTAATATTTTTCATGATAAAATACTCCAGTGTTTCAAATTGGTCAGTAGTTTGAAAAATGCCTTTAGCAACATGAATGCAAGGCTGTCATAGGGAAAGAAATGCCTGCACCTCTACTGAGAGTTTGCAAAATAGGAAAAGAATTTGGCATCATATATAGCAACAAGTTATTTTTTCCTATTTACAGTACTAAATACAATAGATCTTTTTTCTTTGTAAGCACTTCTGAGATCATCTTTAAATGATTCTAAAGTATGTGTTTTTATAGCAGCTGTCAAGCTTTTGTCCTCAGTCTTAGCCCAGTTGATAAAAATATCAAATATGACCTATGCCATACATGAATGCCTACATTGAAGCAGTCTTTTCACCTTATAAAAATATCTAATAATGAAGTAAATTTATTACCTGAATTAAATCCTAATATGGGCTGTTCATACTGTCGAGACAGTAAGGCAGTTCTCAAAGAAATTTTATCAAAATGTTCAGTCCTGAATGTATTACAACAATACCCAATTTAATCTTAAGTACCCTTATTTTGACGAAACCAACATGAAGCTGAAATGTTTGTATGTATGTCTGAATGGAATAAAGGCGTTTGGACCATTTAAATACAGTTTTATTTTAGAGATTAAGATCCAGCTTAGTGACATTAAAATAAAAAGACACAAATCAATGACTTGAGAAGTGTAAGAGGCATTTAATGTGCAATGATTATCAACCATGGTGACTTGAGACTAATTAAGTTTAAATGTCATCCAGCTAAATACAGCATGTCAAATTGAAGGGTCTTCTGAAACAAATTCTGACCTTCAGTATTTGCAGGCTACAGTGGACAAAATGACAATTTTTGGCTTTTTTTTTTTAATTTTATTTTTTTTTAATTGGGGGAAGAAGAACACCATTTTAAGGTCTCTCTTCAGCAGTTCATTCTCCTGATGATAATTTTTAAAAGTCTTGTACTCTGTTCCAAAGGAAGGTATCCATCTCCTCTCATATTGGTCTAGATGACTGATCATCTGATAGACATTCACCGTACAAAAAAGGGAGCAAACTGTCGAAATTAAATTATTTCTGTCTCAGGATTTTGCTGTCCTTAGTTTCTTAGTGTCCCACATTCAATTTGAACAGTGATAGTATTGTTATGAAACCTAGTATTACGAAAAGTGTTACCACTGGCCCCAGTGGAGACAATCTTTACCAAAGAAACTCTGTACAGATACAGGAGTATAGTGCTTAGGAACACAGTTGTTTTACACAGATGGATGGTGAGTGGTATCCCAAAAGGGGAGTTGGAGGAATGTTGTTTCCTTTAGTGAATCAGCAGAAGAGGAGGCATTAATGGCCTTGCCTTCTAGTTCCTGTATATTAATCTCTACAGAGCAATGCCTGACATTGCTCAGATGTCAGATGCTGTTTATAACTAGGCTGGAAACATAACGTAGAACAAAATAGTATTAATATCTCGAGACTGTATGTGCATGTTTTAGGTTAGCTGTATTTTCACTGGTGCACATAGTTCAAGCATTGTAACAGCAGTATGTAAGGTGGCTTGAAAACTCGTTTTATCCATGAATTTGTCCAGCTGCAATCTCAATCCATGACCAAAAGACCACAAGGTGCAAAGGTTTTCACTGGACAAATACGACATGTCTCGGAAGTACCGCTATCTTTGCTTGGTCCTGCTGCTTTTAATGATACCCAATATCAGCATCAGAGGACAGAGAAGCATCATTATCTATTCAGCATCTCTGTGCCAATTGTGATTTGATGAGTGTTCATCACCTTTCCTTGTTTCCTAGTATTTGGACTGAAGACTAATTCTACTCTTTACTGTCATTCTTTATATAAAGCTGTTCTGTAGTTTGAATACTTACACTTTTCCTAAGGTCTTAAGTACTGTCACATCATTTTAAGGTGGGAAACAAGAATCAAAGACCGTATTCAAGTGTGAACGGTGTCAGAATAGGTTGGGTGCTGTTTAACACCAATGCACTGAAATGCAGTCAGAAATATAATACAAACACAGTGACTTTAGCCCTGCCTACACAGGGCTCATACAGAGCCTGAAGAGCAAGCAGGAGCATTCAAAAGGAAGTGAATGACTTCCTTCCCCAGTAAGCATTTCCCTTTTGAGAGATTATTCCTGCCTCTGACATCCTCTTGTGCTGCTGCCTTGGGAATACACCATCTTCAGTCCTGCCTGAAGCACTGGAGAGCAGCTGGAACTCCAGTCCATACCACTCTTTCTGCCATCACATGGCCTGAATCCATTTGCTTTAGAATAAATTTTTAATAGCTGGACATCTGCTTAGTTTGGGTTTGAATATATTTTTCTGTCCATGTAATAAAGGACTAATAGTAAAGGATTAGTAAAGGATGTTATTTAATAAATCCATAAAAAAGTTCGTTTAGCTTCCAAAAGTTATTAATCTATGCAGCTTTAACCAGTTTTCTATGTGAAGTTTCACAAATCCTGCCTTTTCATCACTAAAATTGTGGTTCCTAACATTACTTGCTATATTTATACAGACCAATGTAGAGTCTTGGCATAATTTAGCATTTTATTAAAACTAACATACTTTTGCCAGAAGAGAGGAAGTATCTGTCTATTGTTCTGTGCCTGTAGGTGGAGTAAAGGGATCTTTAGGGAGTCCCTGGTTGCTGTAGGAAGTTATTGCAGAATGGTGTTATTGCAGAGACTAAGGGGCTATCTGCTGAAACTGCAGTGAAGTTTGAAAGCTGTTCAGCTCACTTAATAAAATGTTTATATATCCTGTTTCAGTGCGCACCAAACAATGTTGAAGAAAGGAAGTTATTTCAGATCAAATGAATTTTTATTAATCAGAAACCTTATAAATAGCAAAACAAGTTAGATAATTTAAATCTGTTTAGGGTTTTTTATTTTTCCTAGACAACACTGTAGCCCTCTTCAGAGAAAAAGAGAAAATTGTACAGCAGTAAGAGAAATGTTTCATTAGTCTGGTGGTTCAAAAGGTGGCAGGGTACTAGTTTGACTTTAAAGACCATGACCTCAGCAGTCAGATACTTGGTTTTTAAAAAAACGAACATATGCATACAGTATTGTTTTTCTTTGGTCTTAATGTTTGAGTCATGCAGTCCTACAAAGGAGTTCTCTCAGTGATGTTTAACTCACTTTTCAGTTTTAAATATATAAAAGTACTTTATATTGTCCAAAATAAGAGCCCCAGTAAGCAATTAATTTTTGTTAAGCCCTTGTAGTTTTTTATCTTTGAGAGCAAAAAGACAGATTTAGAAATTTAATCCCATCTTAGCTGCAATGAAGAAATATACAGCAACGTTTTTCTAACGTAATTTACAGTAGTGCTTCTCATTTGGGGTCATATAATTTTAGAGAGTTCTATTACTCTTTTTTTTCCAAAACAGAAATATAAAAGGATTTCCAGTCTGCTATGTCTGATTAACACTGGCTGTTGTCTTACTCCTACCCAACCACCTTTGTTTGATCTTGGTTTGCCTTTTTTACCCTGAACTGCTTAAGTTCGTAAGTGTTATGATCCCGGACACTGTAAAAAAACTGCAGTATTTGGGAGCACACTTCACAAACTGCATGCTCGTGAGAAAAGGGCCACAGCCTGGCTACAGCTTTAAAAACTTCTAGTGGTTTTAGAGTGTGGAGGGTTAGGCTCTGGAGCCTCCTGAAGCATGAGGGGCCATTCCTATGCTGTCTGCAGACTGGTGCGACGTACTTAAACTCTACAGGGATGCCTTTTTCTCGATAGCAATGGATTTTGCCTCAAGAGTGGAAAAAATGTGAGGAGAAATGCAATACAAACCTCCTATCGATGGTTCTGCAGTACCTTTCCAAACGTCTGTGCACATCTGCGCACAAACTCACAATGCAGTTATCAAATTCTTACAGCTGTTCTGGAGAGACCTTTCTTCCAGTTGGCAGTAGTTGGGTTCTTTAATCAGTTTTTAAAGAGTAACTGTGATTGAATTTCTCCGTAAGTACTCCGGCTGCAGCTAAGGTTTCCCTGTAACCTGAAGCTATTTGTAACAATGGCTGGAACGGCTGTTTGTTCCCATGCTCTCTTCATATCCTGTCTATGTGAAGAAAAGTTTTCCCAAAGAACAAAGAAAACGGGGTAACAGCAAATGATCCTGTCTTATGTCAGTGCCTTTATCTTAAGTGTGTTTAAAAACACTACAGATTTTCCAAAACCGACAGCTCGAGTTTACTGATAAAAACAGATGAATTTCATACTCCACAAAGCACGTTTTCTTCAGGTAATGAAACTTTCGTATTGCACGCAGGACCCTGAAGAGACACGCTGCCTTGTTCCGAGTGGCAGAAGCGCTGAGCAATCACAACCTCCGGGCAGAGCAGGCTCAATGCCGCCGCTCAGCACGCAGCACACAGCGGCCGCTGCTTTTATTTTACCGGCCGTGACCAGGACCGTGACCGTGACCGTGGCCGCGGCCGCAGCAGCTCGGTGCGCTGGCATCCCCTCCGCAGGCTGCGCGCCATTGCTCGTCCTCCCGGCACCGCGCACGGTGCTGGGGCGGGGCGAGCCGCGTGCGCTCCATCGATGACTCGAGGTGCGACTAGCGCTGCTTGACGGCTTCCAGTCCGGAGCGATCGCTGCCGGAGCGGTCCCCTCTCGCTGCCCCGGAGCCCGCGCCGCCTTCGGGGGAAGGAGGATGGTGAGGGGCAGCCGGGACTGGCCGGTTCGGGCCGGGGCACCCCACGCTCCCTGCCGGGGCTGCGGAACGAGGGCCAGGGGAAAGGGAAGGGCAAGGAGGAGGGAGCGGGGCCGTGAGTAAGCAGTTCCCGGGCCATGCGGGGCCGGGCTCCCCGCGGGCCGGGGACAGGCCTATGGCTGAGCCTCGCTGACGGAGCTGACCGGGGAAGGTGGAGGTCGCGCTCCCCTCGGGCGGGTGCTGGGGCAGGGAGGGAAGGAGGGAGAGTGCAGCGTCGGCGGTGGGGCTCAGCCCCTTTGGCCCGCCTCAGCGCGGCCCGGCCCGGCGTGACGGTGCAGAGCGGAGAGTCAGCGCTGCAGGCGGCCTCCGGAGCGGGCCGAGCAGCATCGTCCACCCCGGATTGAAGCGGGGCGGGCAGGGGCCGTGGCCCTCCCAGCGTGGCACCGGGGTCTCTCCTTGCTCCCCTCATGGTTTCGCCGTGCCCTGAGGATGCTCCGGGGCTCGCGCTGCCAGCTCAGCGCGTGCTCCAGCTGCAGAAGGGTCTTGGCCGGAGAGCGGTCCCTTCCTCAGGCCCGGGAACAGACGCGTCGTGTAAGGGGCCCGGTAACGAAACGTCCAGAGCTTGAGGTTGGATGGAGCTTGGAGCAACCTGGTCTAGAGGAAGGTGCCCCTGCCCGTGGCAGGGGGTTGGAACTGGGTGCGCTGTAAGGTCCCTTTCAACCCAAACCATTCCATGATGGTTTGCTTGGGAGTGTTCTTTCTGCCAGCTCAGACATCACACTAATATATTTTATTTTGCTTATTCTAGTTTCGCAACCAGTATGACAATGATGTTACAGTTTGGAGCCCACAGGTAAGGTCTTTATAAGCTTGCTGACAGACTTTTTCTTAGCTTTTTTATTTTCTTCCACTCTAGCAGAAGTGGTATCGCAATAGGGTAGATTGTGTTCAAGTGCCTAGAGCTTCCTGCAGTCTGCTCCCTCTGTCTTTGTAGGCTGTTGCTTTCTACAAGGCAATTAACACCTCTCTGAGCTTCTGGTGTATGAACCTGAGGGATGCTTAGGTGGGCCATGTTACCTCAAAGTACTTATGGCTGTTGCTTTCTGAATGTACCTGTGAGGTACAAAATAGATGCTGTCATTGTTGAGGCTAGATAATCTTTAAAGGTGGTCCCTTCGAACCCACTGTTCTGTGCTTCTATGATTGATTTGCAGACCTATAATGAAAAGTAAGATATGAAAAAGCATGAAACTGAGCTTAAGTCTTCCTCATGTTAAGATGCTGCTAGGTTATTCTCTCTTTTTTTTCACTAGCTAATATTGGAAAGGAACTATTTGGTTTAAAGTTGGGAAGAACTAAATTTTTTTAAGAGATTTACTGTATTCAGTGTTTTCAGAATACAAATTATCTCTTTTATTTTTTCAGATTATCTCTGATTTTATGCACAATTGCACAGTTTTTATTGACTTACAGTACACCTGTGTTTGAATGACTGTACCCATGTGGCAGTCTGAAATGTGGAATCTGAGATACAGGTTTTTGTAGTATGAATTCACAGATCTTAATTTGTCTTAATTGAAATGGTTAAATGCCTGCTAAGTAAGTTCCACGTATAAAGCTTATAATGTTGAGAGCTAGAATGTGTGAGTGGTTAAATGCAATTTTGTAATGCACTGTGCTTGAGATATGAAGTCTGTGCAGCTGTGTTTCCCAATTTGTAGAATGTCAGGGAGGCTTCATGCTATCTCTGTCTTCAAGATTATACTGAGATTTACTCCTAAATTGGAAATATTATTAGCTCTGAATCAGTTTTTTGGTTTGTATTGCTATTGAAATATATATAGTGTGTTCTGAAACTCACATAGGTTGTGTTGACTTCTGAATAAATATTCTAGAGGTTTAAAAGCAAGTGTGAGTTCAGGTGTTTAATATTTGCCTCCTCTCTTGGTATGGACATTTTAAGATAGGGTGGTAATGGAAAACCAGGGTCTTGAAAATTGACTTGTTTCTAGCGGTAGAAAACTAAAGCTTTATTTTAAATGCAAATAGTGAACTGTATTAGTGTAAAGTTAATATGACTTTAGTTTGTGGGTTTGTATTAATACTGAAAATCATTGTCATGTAGTAGTATTGTTTAAAGATACATTTTCAACATACGTTGTAACAAAGCATGTTTCCTACTTTCCATCCTGTATGAAGACAACCTTGAATGTTGGAATGTTCTTTAGTCAATACCATGGTGGCTGTAGGTGACTTTCAGCTGGTTTATCCTTCTTAACAATGGTGTTTCTCTGGCAGATCCTGTATCAGGAACATTTATTTTTTTCTAAATCTATCTTTAAAACTTTAAAAATTACTTTTAAAACTTTAACATTCTCTTACCACCTTAAGTAGATATTATGAAGTCATTGACTTTTTTTTTTCATAAATTGCCTTAAAAATATGAGTAGTGTTAATATCTTTTATAAAAATGACATTCAAAATCGCTGCTGTGCTGCAGTTACTGCTCCATACTATCTCGTAGGTGAAGCAGTGATAGGATACTACAATAATTCTTAATACAGGAGCAAAGAATAATCATTCTATTGGGAAAGGGTTTTAAATATTGTTATAAAGAAAAGGGAAGAAGAGATTAAAGGCAAGAAGGGATTTCTCACTTTTACAGCCTTGCAAGTCATGAAAGTTGGTAAATAGATGTTGGACAGTATTCACAGTGATTCTGTACTTCTCTTGGGCAGGAAATATCCTATGTTACTGAAATTCCATTCATAACTTAAGGATGAAATGGGGTGGTAAGGTGTTTTAAACTTGTAGCGGACTTTGCATTTCTCTAGAGAAATTAAGTGAAAAGCCATGTACCAAAAAACACCCTCAGCAAGCTAACAGAAAGTGATTTCCTGTAATCTCCAATATATTTCACTATAGGAAGTCCATCACAACTGGTAGGATGCAACTGTGTGCTGTAGTCAGTAATTCCGGTACTTGCACATCAGCAGTGAACATGCTGACTATTTGACATAGACTGGCAAACTAGAGTGCAGAAAATGAGCTGTGTTGCACTCAGTTATTGCATTAACAGGACACTGTCTTATTTTCTTCCAAAGCTCCTGGCTGCCTTTGCAGAACTTGTTGGGGCTTAATTGTCTTTGAGACCTCTTCTCTTCTTTCAGACTTTACTGCAGTTGACTAATAACTTGTTCAGAAGTTATTAGGAAATGGATAGTGAGACACAATAATTGCATAAGACTTGTTTCTTCATGAAACTCGATTAAAAGTTAAGCATCCAACTTCAGCTGGAAGGTCCGTCTTTGAATCATGCTGGGTCAAGTACTGATTCCTCCGAAGACAGTGACAAAAACCTTACAATGGCAAGATTTTTCGCCCTTTGTTTTTAGTTTGCCTGTTTTTTTGTATGCAGTAGTGAGCGGCTCAGAGATGGACGAATTTTTGGCAGTTAATGGTGAAGTGCTTGTAGAAGTTAACTGAGGAAGTCTATTGTAGGTTTATTATGCAGTACACTGGGGTGGAGGAATCAAAAATTTGAAAAGCAAAAACTGTTGAAACTTGATTCAGATTATTAACTTTAGAATGATTACTTTTGATTTTATTCTCTAGGGCCGAATTCATCAAATAGAGTATGCCATGGAAGCTGTGAAACAAGGCTCAGCTACTGTGGGGCTGAAGTCAAAGACTCATGCTGTCCTGGTTGCTCTCAAGGTAACTTAAAACCTGTGTTCTGAGGACAGTGATGTTAGTAGAAAAGTTTTGATTTGGCAAACCAGTTTTGCACAGTCTGAACTCTTATGTGGGTGCAATCAATTGCAGCTTCCTTTTGCTTTTGTATCTGTATCGGACTATAAATATTTTCAGTGCCTATGTAAAGCAGATTTTCATAAAATTTTGAAATGAGTAAAAGATTTTTCTTCTCTTCAAAAGATATGTTCCTCTTCTTTTAATCTTTTTTTTTCATTAGCTATTAAGTGGCAAAACTATTTCTTTTTCCAAGGCTTGAGTGTCTGTTGTTTCTTTTATTTTGACATTTTCCTACTGAAGTGGAAATAGGTTTCTTTTGCAAGTTTATAAATTTGTTTGTTTTATTGTTTCATGATCAGACTCAGGTCTTGCTGTAAATGTTAGCAGATTTCTCCACAGTGCTTGGCAAACTGTTCAGTCTCCCACATTGCTTTCTCCTTTTATGCATAGAGAGCACAGTCTGAGCTTGCAGCTCATCAGAAAAAAATCTTGTATGTTGACAACCATATTGGTATCTCAATTGCTGGACTTACTGCTGATGCAAGGCTCTTGTGGTGAGTATCTTAGTTGTTGACATATATGGTTCTGCAATAATGAGTGAAAGTTCATTTGTAGACTATTGCAAATGAAATTTTCTGGTCAGCTAAGGATTAGTATTGAATTGCCAAAGACCTCAGCATGAAAATCTGGCAGATGTTTAACTAGTTGGGAGAAATCTCACTTGTTTGGCCCAGAATTTTGCTCTTTGGTTTTGTTACTAGTACGACAGTCCTGTCTGGTTTCCTCTGTGTGATGGAGTTTCCAAGCAGTCTGAGAAAGTACATCACTTAGATCCTGCTAGCAGCTGTTTCTGTGTATGTACTTCTAAGAAAGTTATTAAAAAAGTACACTGCTGTGTGTCTCAGCTTCAGAAGGGCTTGTTTTTTACCTGCTGGCCATATGGTTTCATCAAGTGAGGTAAACGTACACAGAAGGAGGAGTGTTCCTCAGTTTGATAGGAAAGGGTGTAGAAGAAACTTCTGAAATAAATCTAAATTGCTGTAGTATTACAAAGAAGTGTTACCATTTCACTGTGGCTTTTTTCCAGATGGTGTCTGTTGCCTGCGTGAACTTCTACCTTCTTTGCATTTGTATGGCTGAAATACAATAATACTCTTTTAAACCTGTGGTCAACTTTGAATATCAGTGATAGGTGATGATGAAATTAAGTTATGGAATGCCTTTGACCCTTTTTCTCAAGGAGCAGAGTTGAAACAAAAATGCTTATATTAAGAGACAAGTACTGAGATAAAAAACTCATTGTGACTTTGATCTCTGCATTGGTTTGATTTTCTTTCCCCCCCCCCCTTGTTTTTTTTTTCTCTTAGCAATTTCATGCGTCAGGAATGTCTGGATTCTAGATTTGTGTTTGATAGACCTCTGCCAGTTTCTCGCCTAGTGTCACTAATTGGAAGCAGTATCCTTTTTTTTTTACATTTGTATCACTTATAGCTTTTTACTTGTTCATACGTGTTCATAAAATTATTTTCCTATATCCCAGCTTAAAAGTCACTTTAAAAGAGTTAATTCAAAGTTAATTTTTCTTTATTCACATAGCTTGTGTGTTTTTTCAGAGAATATCCCATAATGTGCACTGAACTGATAAAGAAGCAATAAAGTGCTATGCAACATTTAACATGGCACTGTTTTTTTATTGTTACACAGCACCATGCCTTTGGAGGTGGGGAGAAGAGGTGACTGCACCATCCAAAATGGGATGATTTACTGGATTGTGGTTGCTCACTGGGATACACACACACACATATATATATATGTTTTTTTTATCCCGTGGCAATTTCTGTCTCTCCATGGAACACAGCTGAGGCCTTGTATTCTGATATCAGGTGCCTAGAAAATGCTCAAAGAGATAAGAAATTAAATGAGGCTGTGCAGCATTAGGTGAGGTATTACTTGGTTTAATGTACTACTGAGTTAGTTCAGAAAAGCTAATTGCTAAATTTGTTCTAATGGAAAAAAAATTGGTATTTCAGTGCGTTGTGAGGTCTGGGTTTTTTTTTTTAACATAGTCTTCACTCCTTAGAAGTGTTTGCTAAGCCTGTATAATGGTTTTGGTCTATCTTTGCTTGGCTTAGGAAAATGGGTAATTAGCATGTTATTTTGAGATTGTTTCCTTAGCTTTCTTAAGAAACCCAGATACCAACACAGCGTTATGGCAGGAGACCGTATGGAGTAGGACTGCTCATTGCAGGTTATGATGTAAGTAAGCAGCAGTAGTTACTATTGATCTAGAAGAAAATGTGCTTAATGCGATTCTGTACAACAAATACATGTTAAGAGGTGAAGGTGGAAGAGGTAGACTTCTCAAAATTCTCAGAGTAAGTAAATAATTTTCTGTATCTTGACCTAAAATATAACTTTCAAAAATGCTTCTGAATAGCTAATTCTACCTATTCTTGTAAAGTGTACATTTGCAAAATGAACAACTCATTACTACAGAAATGAGATTTGTGTTTTAAGGGATCAAAGTGTTGATCCCACAATTACAGTAATTTTACTATTTATTACGAAGATTTGTGAACTATTATTTTAAATGTTTTCTATAAAAAAGGTATGTGGAAATCATTGCTGGCCTCTGTATCTTACTTGTTTAGCAACAGCACTTTGCTTAATGCAGCACACACAGAATCTCTGACCTCAAGAATTTTGACATGAGGAAGGTTGAAGGAAATTGTCATCTCGCCTGAAACCTTGCATGGGATGTTTAAGCCTACAGCAGGTTTTTAGTTCTGTGCAGATAAGATGGAATGTGTGTGAAATACCTGCTGCAAACCACAAAGTAGAAAGCATACATAAGCACAGTACTGTTTAAGGAACAGAGAAGGAAACACTTCTAGTGCCAGCTATCCTGCCCACATAAAAACTGCTTTTTAATGAACAAAGTGAAAGAAAGAATTATTATTTTTTGTTTAGTTTATTAGGTTTTTTTCCTGGTAGTTTTGAAGGAACTGCATAAGAACAGCGATAGGGTAAGCAATATAAAATACATTTATGTGCATACGTATCAGCTGTGTGATAAACCATGAAGCAAAACTGTTTTAGAAAATACCATGTGTTCCAGCACCAGACTTGGTGTGAATTTATACATTTGTTTTACATTCTGTGTGTTGGTTTTCTTTCTGTCTTCGTAGGATATGGGTCCTCATATTTTCCAGACTTGTCCCTCTGCAAACTACTTTGACTGCAAAGCAATGTCTATTGGTGCTCGTTCACAATCGGCACGAACTTACTTGGAAAGGCACATGACTGAATTTACTGACTGTGAGTAGTGAAACCATGTCTATCTAATGGTATTCATCAATTATGCAGTTTGTTTTCTACTACTGCTCCATTCTTTCTCATTTTGGGAGCCAAATTTTGGCGTAAGTGTTAATCTGCGTGAAGACAAAGTCATAGAGGAAATGGTACAAATTTTCGTGTCTTAACTTCTGGGTGCTTATTACATCTAATGAAAAGAGAAGTTTTTCTCAGGAACAGAGAGAAAAAGAAACCTAAAAGGCCTCTGCCCTATTTAACACAGGGAAAGGACAATTCTGTCCGTATCAGAGCAGGGATAGTATGTCAGGGCAGTTATTTAAGTGATGCTTTGAAAAAGATGAATTTATTTTTGCATGAAATAGTGATGAGGAGGCTATTGAATAGCTGCTTGGGTTAAAAAAAACCGACCTTGATTATCACTGGTTGCACTGGTGGCAAGGTGGGTGCCAAAACCAGATGCATTCAACCTCAAATTTAGGGAAGGGCTTGTTTCTCAAGGTATGCCTATTGTCCTGGGTTCAACTGCAGCAGTCATTTTTTTCTCCTTCTTAGTAGCTGGTGCAGTGCTACCTACACTTATAAAACCAACTCTGTGTTCAGTACCAGAAAGAAGAGGAGCTCTGGAAGTCAAGTTAGCCACGCTGAATTTCTAGTTATCAACTAGGAATGGGAAGAAGGAGAAATGAATGCCTAGAGATAATAGCATATAGTTTGTAAATGTCTTTCTGGTTTCATTTGAAGGCAATCTAGACGAGCTAGTTAAACATGGACTGCGTGCCCTGAGAGAGACTCTTCCTGCTGAACAGGATCTGACCACCAAGGTAAAAACTAGGTTTTCTTACAAGAAATTTTACTGCTACTGTTACTAGAAATAACTGTGACAAAATTCATGTGAAGTACGGCTGGCACTGAAATTTGGAAGCTGAGTACTGGTAAATAATTTCATGTCACCAGTTAATCTACAGAGTCCTCACTTGTCTTAGAGTTAAGTTTCTTCTCGAAAGTGATATTACCTCTAAACAAGACCTTGCTTCCCTGGTTGCTTTATTCTTTTAAACTTTGATCAGTGTTTAAGATGCATCACATGCAACTAGAATCACAACTTGGCATTGTAAGCACAGTCAGTAATTCACCTGGGATGTGGGGGAAGGTAATGCACAAAAAGCTAATTGAATATCCAGCATCAAAAGTTGCAGAAACTTCTGACAATAAAGTAACTGTCGAGCAATAAAATTCTAAGGGTATCCATTAATTGGTGTTCTGCTTATGGCTTTTCTGCCCTTTTCCATGTTTGTTTGTGTTATTCTTAGCCCTCCTTGTTTTTTAGTAGTCTTAAAATAATGAAAAGCCAAAATAAGACTAAAATAGTTGAGTTTGAAAAATCATGTATCTTATTAAAAAGAAAAAAATGAAAGAAATTAGAAGCCTTAAAAAGTGGTTTTAGTTGTAGGATTTTGAAATGTTACAGCTTTTGTAGGGTATAAATCTGCCTCCCTTTCCTTTCCTAGTAAAACCTGCCAAAAAGGGAGTCTGGATTTTTTTTTTCCCTGAAGTTGACACAGAGAGCACAGTGAGTCTCTCTGTCATGGGAAGAAACTTTTAATCTGTTTCACAACTGTAAAGGCAGAGTTTATTTGCAGAAGACTGCTTCACATTTCTTTCAAAACTTTGCTTGACAGAATGTTTCCATTGGAATTGTTGGCAAAGACATGGAGTTCACCATCTATGACGATGATGATGTAGCACCATTCCTAGAAGGTCTTGAGGAGAGGCCACAGAGAAAGGTGTGTGGTTTAGGTACAAATAAATAGGCTTTGTTGAAAGACAGCATTTTGTGATATGACCTATCTCATTTGTGTCAGAAGTGGCTTTGTATGTTTCATGCCTGTAGCAAGATGCTCTGTCCTGCCCCATGCTTAATTTGGGTATTGCTACTTTGTAAGCTATTTGCTCACATGAGCTGTATTTGCTACTGGTGGTGCTCAAAGCAGGGTAAAGCTGATTTTATTCGTAGTTTTGTCTTCTGCCTTCCTAAAATACTTGTTTTTCCTCTCTTCAAGCCTGCTCCACTTCCTGATGAACTTGCAGAAAAGGCAGAGGAGCCGATGGAGCACTAGTTGGTGGATGAGTTCCTCTGTATTAATGTATGTCCAATTATACAGGAAAGTTTATCCATTCACTGGTTACTTTATCCTCACCTATTTCTGACCATACATTCTGAGGATTACTCTTCAAAAAAGAAAGAAACAAACCCACCTATCCTTAAAAGGTAGACAGGAGATCATAATTGGGTATTTCACAAGAAAGTTGTAATCATTTTCTAAATAGTACATGAAACTGTTTTTTAATAAAAAGCATACTGTCTTAAACTTGTAAGGACAAGTGGAAATAAATCACTTTCTTGGAATCTGCTGTGGGTTTGGTTTCTTTTTTAATCTGAACAGATATTAAAAATTACTGTCTTATCAAGGTGTCATCATGTATTTGATCATTTGTCACAGTGAGCATTTACTTACTGTATATAAATATGGTGCTTTGTTGAACTGACAGGACTTTTAAATGCCCACAAAACTACACAATGATCATGGAACAGCTAGGATGTGGCTTGTGTTTGGGTTTTCTGAGTTCTCTGCTTGGGTACACCCCAGCCTGTTTGCCCCTGAATTGTATCGCTTGGTTTCTTTAGAGCCATCAGCCAGACATGGGGTAGGAGGGGTCTTCTAGCTCACTGATGGCCTAAACTGGAATAAGGAGGGAAGCACGCAAAATGCCTATCACAGGTTCCCTGACCTGCAGAGCCCCTAAGGTGCTGTGGAATAAGCCAGCTTCCTGCAGCGTGTTCTGCATAGTCTGGCTGAGGGGCACCCACTGCCTGCTGGGATTCAGATTTGGGACTAACACTGGCTTCTTCAGGGACAGCTGCCAGGAAAGCTCAGTGAGTTGGAGCTTCCAAAGTGCAAAATGGGTGTGATGCTGTATTTTAACAAAAGAGTTCAGTTGTTTGTTGGGGTTTTTTCCCAGTTTCCATGTTGGTTCATCCTGTCTTAGTTATTCTTACTCACCAACACATTGAAAAGGGTAAACAAGTTTTTGGGGTGGACTTGCTTAGGAACTTGATCACCTGCACAATGTACTGTATAGAAACCCAAAACAAAAACCCAAAATGAAAACATGAAATCCAAAAGCCTAACACTCACACCTTGTATTTATTAATAAAACACAGTGCTGTTTTGAACAGCCTTTAAAACAGGCTGTGGATTTAGTTTTAAGCACTAGATATATTATCATTACTTTCCCCTTTTATATTTTTCTGCTATTATTTTTCTCTTTGTTTCTCCACTATTTTGCTTTTTATCCCCCCCCCCCCATTATTTTTATTTTTCCCCATTAGTGAAGATAGCTAAACTATTAATTTTCTCCGGGTTTATTCCTCCCGTTTATCTGCCCGTCCCTGTGAGTGTGCGTTACTTGCATCGGCCGGGTGCCTATTCCCACCCGCCTCCCTCCCCGCGCGCGGGAAAAGCCCGCCCTGGCGCACCGCTGACGTTGCCGTGACGTCAGAGGCGGGAAGCCCCGCCTCCCGCCTTCGTGGCGATCCGGCTCCCGTCGCTTCCCCGCCCGTACGGCACCGCCAAAGGGGCGGGGCCTCAGGACGGCTTCCCCGCCCCTTTGGCGGCGCCGTACGGCCGAGAGGCGTGTCCCGCTGGGGCCGCCGTACTATCGATGTGGCCTCGGAAGGAGCGGGTCCACGTCAGCCGTCGCCGGAGCGGGAGCGCCGCGGGCAGAGCTCCACACCGGGCCCGACTCGACTGGGCCGGGCCGCCACACCTCCGGGTAGGGAGCCTTGCGCCTGATGAGCTGCGGGGTGCATGGTGGGCGTGAGCCATGGCGGCGTCGCCGCTCCATGGGGCCCGCAGGCCCGAGGCCTCGCTGGCCCGGCGGCATCTTCCTGGTGGTTCCCTGTGGGGAGCCCCCGGCGCCATGGGCAGGGGACGTGGGACTGTGGTGTGGTGGTGTGGTAGGCCCCTGAATTTCCTCAGGGGAGTGGCAGGCAAATGGCAGTATCAGATGTTTTAGCTCATAGCTAAAAGCGGTAGGCGTTTTGAGCAAAGAATATTCGCCCGGAAACTTAAGAGAGAAATCTCCCCAAACTGGCTATAAGTTTACTTGGGTTATTTTAATAAGCTTTTTATTGTAATAAACGTTAATATATTGTAGGTGGTGCATCAGTGAAATGCTACTTTTTCAGGGGGTTGGTTTGTAAGGTATCCCCATTCATAAGACTCCCCTGGGTGTAGCAGGTGGGGCTTTGTCCTCCTGTGCTGTTCGAACTCAGTAACTTTAAATTTCTTTTTACAAATAACTCAGAAGTTTTGTTGCTGGAGAAGCAGCGCGTACTTCTGTGTCTGGGGATTCTCTGTAAGAGTAAACCGAGGTTTCAGGGCTGGTGCCGTGCAAGGCAGAAGACTCGGTGGTGGTTCTTCCTGCCAAGTCTCTTAGCTCAGCATCTGTGGGGAGCTGTTTTTCGCTGCTGCTTTTTCACGAGCCTAAAACGCACTCCACGTTTTCATGCTTCAGAGACCTTTTCGGCTGTGATTTTGGAGAGGATTTCTGCAGCTGGTATCTATATGAGTAAAACTACCTGGTCTACTTTTTGCAATGGTCTGCATTATGTTCCATGTGAGTCATCATTAGAGATGAAGGTGCTAGCTGCAGGGCTTTGGAGCAGGAGCTGTGGGTAACAGCATGGAAAAACGCATGCAAAAAGCTGCTGCTGAGGCAAGAAAACACTCCTGTTTCCTTTCAGCAGGAATCCTTCCTGATGATACTGGTAAGCAACAGCTTGAAGGATCTAGTCCTTAAAAATACAGAATTCATTACAGAAAAGAGGTGTTGCGTTTAGGTTGTGGGTTGTTTTGGGACTTTTTAATTGTATTGCAGGAACTTTTAGGGGTAGTTGTTGTGGTGCTGTTTTAGTTGTGTTGTTTTCCTGTGTAGAAAGAGGCTGTGACCTGAGTTAGTACAACTAGCCTGCTCTCTGTTAGCCTAAGGTTCTCTAGGTGTGCATATGATGAGAAAAGGGACTTTAAACCCAGTACCAGGATGTGTAGGGTCTCAAGTGTTCACTCAAATGCTGCAACTCTGCCCCACTTTCCTTCTCCTTCCTCAGTGCTGGCTGTGGGGCAGTGCTTTTAACCAGGCTGGGAATGGGTGTTTGTTGGTGTATTGGATTTTGTTTTCCTTACTGCTTCAAAAAAAAGGTAGGAGTATAGAGTTTACAGTGTTTGTATCTCAAAAGTTGTCTGCACAGGTTAAAGAAGTGTTTTGAGGTGGAAACTGGTGTCCCCAGACAATGACTTCTGGAACTGGTATGCTACTGAATGCTTTATGTCGGGGAGGTATGGCCCTGCTCAGGACCTTTGAACTTAGCAGACAAGTGATGTGTAGTGAAAGCATAGCCTTGAGTTGGAGAGTTGTGGAGTTCAGTGTTCTCAACCTTTATGTAAATCACAACCTTAGATGGGGATCATTTTGTTCAGTTCTGTTTGATCTGTTGTTAGTCATATTAATTATATAAACCATGCATGTTTTTGCACAACAGGACAAGAGATAATGGCCTCGAGCTGAGCCAGGAGAGGTTTAGACTGGATAGATAGTAGGACAAATTTCTTCACCAAGAGGATAGTCGTGCATTGGAACAGGCTGTCCAGTGAAGCTGTGGAATCACCGTCCTTGGAAGTGTTCAAAATCAGTGTAGCCGAGGCCCTTAGTGGTGGCCTTGGCAGTCCTGGGGTTAAGGTTAGACTTGATCTTAAAGGTCTTTTCC